>CAWUFW010007150.1:0-185000 GCA_963921515.1 Calotriton arnoldi | reverse complement strand
CTCTGATCCATTAGTCAGTTAATTGAGGATATTAAAACTCCTTGTGTAGGATGGACAGGCCAATTGCCACCTAATCCAGTTGTTCAGATTAATTTTATGTGAGAATCATGGCAAGAATTATGATGGGAAAACCTCTTTAACTACAATTCCATACCTTTAGAAATTCACAGATCTTAGAGGCTGTTGAATAGACATAAGAGATCTGAGTAAAATTATTTGAAATTGCTTCAGCGCATTAATGGTTATACTCCACTTTCTAAAAAGTGGACTGTAGTTGTTCCTTTTTTAGGTTTCCCTTATCATACATGTATTAATTTCTGGATGGAGACTGGAAAAACATTATGAGATTAAGCAGATGTCAAAACCTGTTTGGGGGAGCACAGGGCAGAGAGGGGCTACTTGGGCCTAACCACAGTGGTTGAGGGGATTTGTGACTGATAGATTTTGGGCTGTCCTACCATGGCTGTGCAAACTAGACCAAGTACAACCCTTTCTGCATAGTGACTCTTGGGGTAGCGAGGAGGAGTTGTTCAGGCTCCTCATGGAGATAGTGTGGAGGGCAAGAGCTCAAAACCAGTCAACCAACAAACAGACGCAATAAAGTATCATCTAGTCCAGTGCTAACTTTTTAAGTAAAAGAAAGTACTTTAATCACAGTGTCACTAAATACTCCACATTCCAAAGGTGATTCAGTTACAGGGTTTTATACCCCTATGGTATTTAATGAAATGTAGATATCCACATGGTGCCCATTTCCTACCCTATTTTCTCGTGTTACTCAGGCAAAATTATGGGTACAAGCATAGGTTAGTCACAAGTGCATGTCACTAGTGATTACCCTGGCCCATATGTCAGTCCATTTGTCTTTTAGATTAATAAGTGTATACTTGAAAAGCTTAGCACAAGCAACAACAACAGATTCCCTTTGCTCGTATGCAGGCAGACTCTCAGTATGTGTAGACACAGAACAGTGTTACTGGTTCAGTGATCCTGGTGAGTCCCAAGCACAGGCTGGTGCGAGCAGCAATTTCACACTCTGAAGCTTCAGCACTGGCATGGGAGAGCAAGGACAGCACTCTAGCACCCTTTCGCATTACGGCACTGAGCTGCATGCTTGCCGGGTTTGTTGGCTGTTGCGTTTCTGGGCTAACACATGCAGGCGTTCATTTTCAGAGGTTGCGGCTCTTGTGGTCAGTGCAGGCCAACACTTGTCTTCAACATTTGTGGCCCTGGAGATTGATCCCGGCAGACGCTAGACTTTAGCAGCTGCTGCCCTGGGGAACAATGCAGCAGCTTCTCTCAGGTGCGCAAAACATCTCCCACACCCAAACCCATCCCTTCCACTTCCCACTCCACCCCTGAAAAACAGACTCCCCTCCCCCTGACCCCAGCCCAAAAAGGAAAAAAAGAGAAAAAACCTCCCAACCCAGCCCGAAGGCCCCAAACCCAAAAAGCCTCCTTCCAAGGACAAACCCTCCCCTTCCTATACCTCTGCCCCCCCTTCCCAAGTACCATCTTCGAGGTGCCTGATATGCCCAATAGATGCCCCTTTGTGAGGAGGTTCCCTGGCAGTGTCAGTAAGGGCAAGTTTGGTGTCACAGCCTTGTGCTGGTTGTGGCACGAATAACAAAATGGACCTTGGCCTGCATTTTTTATCCATGGAATAAAACTTTTCATACTTTTGAAGACATTGGCCCTGCCATTACTTTTCTAACTATTTGATGTTATTATATAGTTAGTGATATGTGAGTACAGTTGTGTTTGTTTGATCCCTGATTGCTGGTCCAGTTGCAGAGGTAAGTATGATGAGCCCTTGGAGCCAATGCTGGAATTAGACAGGACAAGGGGAAATGTTGGATGGATGTCTATGTGGTATGACATCCAAACGTGGCAGACATTGTTTTGAGTGACATGTTATGTGGTAAGTATTTCACCTTGGCATGGCCACTGCCAACAACATTTAGGTTGCAATTCTCCCTATGATGTTGGTTGGATATGTGTTTGCTGTGCTGAAGTTAGATATTTGTGTAACCACACATGGATGGTGTCAACTTGTCATACCTTTGTGGAGTTCTGCATGGACATGTGTCCATTTTGCTGTGTGTACCTTCCAGCTACTTCATCTAGATGTGTGCCACATGCTATTAGTGCTGTGTTTGCTTTCATAAATTGCACTTACCCATTGCCTACACATGCATGGCATTTGGTTCTGCTATTGGTTGTCCCTGATATGCTTCAGCTCCCAGGTCCAGTGCACATGGAGTTTGTCAGACATATGCAAAATGTACTGTGCCCCAGTTCCCCAGTCTTTCAGGATTCCCCCTCAGATAGAGACATAGCTATTCTGCAGAGAGTGGTTCCATTGTTCCCATAGAATGGTGCCACACTAATTCTGTCATCCCATTGACTGAGATTGCCTTTTCATGTGGGTGATGTGTCAGAGTCCAATACAGAGTTGTAGCACAGAAGCTGTGTTTCAGTTTAATGACACATCCATACATATATTTTTTTTTTACATCAAAACAGGACTTGGGATGTGTGTAATGTGAGTGTGTCACATTCACTATAGCATATGTGACAAGGCCTATTGGTAGTTGTAGTCACTTCAATCGCACTTCAGCAACACTTGACAAATGGTAACCTGCATGATAAGTGAACATCAGTTGTAACATGGCAGACAAGACAAGTCAGAAGGGGCAAAAGGAGTCTAGCATCTTGGTTAGAATTGCAGTGACAGGGCCTCCTGGTAGTTGTAGTCACTTCAATGTCACTTTTGCAACACTTGACAAATGGTAACCTGCATGATGAGTGAAGATCAGTAGCAACATGGGAGACAAGTGAGAAAGGGCAAAAGATGTGTGACAGACATTTATAGGTGTGATATTGTTGAGGGGATGCTGTTGTGGAGCACAAAATAATGCACACATCATTATCACTGTCTATAATTTGCAAACACATGCCCATTTGTGTACAGTGTGCTTGTGCAATACCAATGTCTTGGCCTAGGAGGGCTTCCTACAGATGTATTTTGATGATTTTTATGAAACAATCCAGACAGGATCCCTATATACGTGAAAATTAATTGGGGACCCCAACTTCCTTGCCTGGTCCATATCGGGGTATCGTCTTACAGAGGAATCTATGGCAACACGTAGTTGTATGACTTACTGCCGGTTTCGTCCATGACGGATTGGGTTTTGAATGTGGCAGAGCAAGTAGAGCAGTAGCAGGACCTGTCTGATGAGAATCATGATGGTAGAGGATGAGTAGAGGTCCTTATATCCCTCCCTTTCGACCATCTCAGATGTGGTGGTTGGACTGCCACGGTCATGCCCGCTGTAAAGCAAGTCATTATTTGCGGGCGGTTTCACTGGTGGTCCGAGCCTCCCACAGCCTCATAGGCCCGCTCCGCAACCGCCATGGTCGGAGTTGGCTGGCAGTGTCAGCGGTTCAGCAGCGGTCTTCACAAAGCCAATCCGCACAACTCGTAGTATGTCGATCGGACCGCCGAGCTCGCCATGGTCAGACTGCTGCCGCTTGTTCAATGACAGCCAAAGTTGTAACAAGGCCCATAGTCCTTAAAGCCTCCTTTTGGTCCTACTTATTATTGAATAGAGATCGGGAAGGAAAAGAGTGAAAGCAATGTAACACACAAGAAGTAAGTAGGGCTTTTTGAGTGCGGTTTACTTTTTTCTGCTTTTATAACCCTAGAGAAAAGGGGTAGCAACGGCAGCGCCTAGGATACCAAAATGCTGACCAGGTGTGAAAACTGCTAACAATGGTTACCTCTAATTCACAACCATATATCTGCCATGTCGAATATATGTCCTATTGCACGATCTGCCTCTTTTGACTATTGCCAAGAAGCCATCCGGTGAACATGCGCTTTATCAACTATCACTAAAATACCTTCACAACAAAACCAAAGATTGTTCCCATGCAGCCGGTAAGCCCAGTCATAAAATAAATCAGTGTATTTCCAAAAAGTTTACAAAAAAACCCAACACAAAGCTGCATAGTTCCACTTACCTTGTATACGAAATGAGAAATATTAAGGAAAGGGATGATGGGCAATAAGGATTGATGCAACTTTTCGAAAAAGTTGTAAAATCAACATCTTCTCCATGAAGGACCCTCTGTGACTTCTCTTGCGAGATTCAGACCCTGGGAATTGGAGCTGCAGATACTCACAGGACCGAAGAGTGTTACAAATGTTCTTAATGCCGATCAGTCATAAATTATTTAGCCTCACATGAAATAGAAATGCGCTCTCCGGACATGAAAAGGAATGAAGAATTACATCAACCAGGCAACATATTCAAAGACCTCAGCAGGAGCATTTATCTGATACTGAGGGGCTTCTTTAAATGTGTGTTCGTTTCTTTTCTTTTTTCATATCGCTTAGATGGAATTTCAAACAGTACATTTTGGCACAGTTCATTTTCTCAGTACAAATGAGCAAGTGCTCGGAATCTAGATTGTGGAATAAAGTCAATGAAATGTATAAATTATTCTGGGTCTCAGATCTCTGCTGGAAGGGAGCGCCAATTTATTATTATATGATGGTGGGCCTTGGGATGGGAGGCAAGCCTTGGTATTTTCTCACACAGAGGAATAGTGGGTAGGTGACAATACACAGAGGGGCATATTTACAATAACTGGCGCATCCCTGCATATCAGCAGGGATGCGCCAGTTATTTTGCGTCACGGCAGACACCTCTTGCGCCACCATGGATGCGCCGCATTTACAATGCGGCGCACCATTGCGCAAGAATAGACAGATGCGTGACGCATCTGATGCCGCAAAGGTGACGCAGTGCTGGAGTCATGTCGCAAGCGCGACGCAACTCCAGCACTGCTCGGGGGCGCCCTATACTAGCTGTGCTGCGTCACTCCTTACACCTGCTTCAAGCAGGCGTAAGGATTTGACGCAGCGGGGTCGGAAAAGTGACTGAGTGAAATCTTGTAGATTTCACTCAGCCACTTTTTCGAGACGTTCCTGCGCCGGAACGCCCCCCCCCTGTGCCGGAACGCCCACAATGGACGCAGGGCTTTACAACGTGACGCATCACCCTACATGCGTCACGTTGTAAATACCCCGCAGCATGGCGCTGGCTTTGCGCCGCCGCTGCGTCACAGAAGTGACGCAACGGTGGCGCAAAAGTGGCGTACGGGGCTTGTAAATCTGCCCCAGAGTTCACTGGTGATCTGACAGCTGCAGATTGATAACTGGGCTTCAGATTATGTTATGCACTTTTAGATAAAAAAGCACAACGTTTGCGCATACAAAAACATAAATGGCTATATACTAACACTATTTTGCGATTTGCAAAAAATTGCGACTCGCAAAATAGTGTTTTGCGGCTTGCTATTAGGAAGGGGCAATTGCGGTCACAAAACACTCGCAATTTACCGCCCTCTTCAAGAGGGGGGTAATGCAGCATGCATAGAAAGAGGATAATTTCATTACTGATTGTTGTTTTTGTGCAGGAAGCTGTCCCTTCCTGCACTAAAACAATCATCTCCGCAGTGCAGGCACCCTTGCAAAATGACGCATTGGTGCCTATGCTGGCACATGGCAGCCAACTGTGCCCCAGCGCAGTGGAAAGCACTGGGATGTGTCATATTGTTGTTAATACAACGCATCCCTGTGCTTTAAAAATGATGCAGCACGGCGCAGCGAAATGGCTTGCGGCGCAGTGCTGCAACATTTTCTTGTAGATGAGGCCTAGAGGTGTGGGTTAACTGCTGATTAACCATGTCTGAAATTCTCTAGTTCTCAGGTGAGTTCAGTAAACTGAAAGTCTGAAATGTCTGGTTTTCAGAAGGTTCCTGAATCGCTTGTACTTAGCTTGGATTCATGCTAAAGATATTTTCAAATTTAGGGCCTCATTGACTATATTTTGATGCAAGGCAGCACAGCAAGCCTTCCTTAGGCGCTACCGTGTGTCAAAATAAAAGGGCAGGAATGTGCCGTATCTACACTGGTGCACAAACAGCAGCCGTGTGCCAACGCAGATACCCCTGCGTTGCAGGGATACATGTTGTTGTGGAGGAAGGGACACCTTCCTGCACAAAAACAATCATTAATGGCATTTTGCTCCTTCTATGTGAATGCAGCACACATAGAAAGAGCAAAAAACGAGGAGAAATAAAAGTATTTCTCCACGTTGCACCACTCTTACGCCTCCCCTGGGGAGGTGTAGGATTCTGACTCATTCCCAGGTTTACAACACTTTGTAAATCTGGAAATGTGTCAGGTTCTATTGATGTGGTGTGGGAACACCCACAGCAACACCCTTGGAACACCCCTTTCATGCAGAGTAATGTGTGAAAGGGGCCCATATTTACAAGGCCATGAAAAGTCATGCAGGGTGACTTTACGAGGCCTTGTAAATATGGGAGGCACACTGTGCCATCGGTGCGTCTAAAAAAGTGACACACCGGCGGCGTAATGGGTTTGTAAATGAGGCCCTCATTTCTTTGTATGCCTGGTGATCTTCCACTATTTTTAATTCTCTTAATGGATTATTCATTTATCTAATGGGCAGACATTGAGCAAAGGACTCTGGTTGTCGTGTCATGGAATGCTAGGTTCTGGAGGTATACTGGACTTCCCCAAGTATTGGAATTGTAAATGTTTGTTTCGGAAATTGCATTCCATAAAACATACTCTCAATTAGAACATTAAATTTCACAATATAATCCATTACTTTAAATAATACCTATAGCACTTTAATTAAAACCTACAGCATCCAAAACCGGACAAAGAAAATACAATGTGGAAAATAGCAGTTAGTATAATTTCATCTCCCAGCTGCACCTTTCCTCCAGGGGCTGCTATGCTAAATGCTAGTGCAGTCACTGTACTTTGGAGATACTCAATAGTTTTACATAATTCTTAAAATCAACTAAACGTAAAATAGTATACAGATGCCATAAACGAAATAAACTATAATTTTATATTTAAAATGTATACCAATGCAATTTATCAAATGCATCCTAATAAAAAATTGTATTAAAAAGAACAGTCTTACTTTAAAATAAGAAGAAAGTGTGCCTGGAGCTAGCACGTATTTGCTGTGAGGCTAGGCAATTCATTCATTCCCTGGTTGGTCGTATAAAAGGAAGCATCTATACTTAATATATCCCAGTGTGCTTGCAAATCGACTAGCTCGTCCAGACTTAACATTTTTGGCCTTTTTCTTTCCTTATCAGTCCCATTGAAAATAGGTATTTACTTATGGTAGTCACAGTATAAGTAGATGTATCACCCTTCAACACCATTAAAGCCTCCTGATGCCCAAGTGGTTACACAGTGGGTGAATCCATTTGCTTCTGGGGTTGTTATATGCGGGGCAAAAAAACACAAAACACGGCTTATACTTTCTTAAGCTGACAGACAGCACATTGTGCAGACGTCAATAGATTGAAGGCTCCTGCCTGCGTTCCACCTAGACTTGAAGGACTCTATTTCAAGCTTGCCATATCAAAACTTCAGATGCAAGGTTTTTGCCAATAGCTGTTTTGAGATATCTAGAAATGCTTCATATAGGGGACTATCTTTAGTGAGCAAGAATTGATTTGTCAGTCTCCAGTGGGTAGAGTTTTGATGGAGACTAGCTTGGGTGTACTCCGAATAGTGAGATGTTAACTGTTTGTTTGAGGCAACTATCAACGATCTAGAGTCTGACCAAAAGGATCCAAGGCCCAGCTTTTCTACCCACGATTGGACGTGTCTATACCACAGGAAAGTGAGGCCTTTATCAAGTGACAGCAGCTTCTCTATCACGTTCCGATATGGCTTAAGTTCCCCCGAAGTCCAAATCCTCACCCAGTAAACAAGCGCCCAGAGCCGGGCAATTTCTCCTACCTGTTTGAGTGCCACATCAAAAACATGGGGGTTAAGGGAGTGCTCTTAGGAAGGTGAAGAAGTGAGTTAATAAACTTGTTTTCACTTAAGGTAAGTGTACACGTGGCCCCAAATTTCAGTGCCAAATAAGGCAGCTGGTTGAGCCTTCAATTTATATAGCTCTATGGCCGGGAATCGGACTCTTTTGAAACATACATATGTTGAATTGGTCTATGCATTCCCTCCAATCAGGTGCAGGCACTTTGGATTTAATGCGTGCAATGTTCCATGAGAGGATTCTAATTACGCCAATGGGATTGTGGCATTGGCCAATATGGGGGAGTTCAGCGACCAGTTCCGCCTGTCTTTAAGGAGGGTTTACTGTAGGCAGCGAGTCTGGAAGATCGATATCTGTCCAGTTTGTTAATGTCAAGTTTGGGGTAACTGTTGCGGCGATATCCGGATCACTCTGTTGGCATCCCATCGCAGTTGCGCCAGTTACAGGGTTCATGGGGAAGAGAGATCCAGTAGATAGCTATGCACCCCCTTAGTTAAGACCAAGTTTGAAGTAACTGTTGCAGCAATATCAAGGTCATCCTGTAGGCCTCCTGTTTTTAATGGCATTTTAGTGCCGCTGGGAGCCAGATTCGAAGACCGTCAGTCTTGGGCATCCAAAAGTAATAAGGGTTCAAAGGAGTTTTTTGTGGCTATACAAAAAATTGTTTGGCCAGGGTTATTAGTAGTACCATCAATCTGCGGTGCATCCCTATTAAGAGTGGAAGGGGCAAGTGGTCAATAAAAATACCCCAGAGGGAGCGCCTTAATTCGACCTGGAAGTTAAGTCATCATACTTAATCCCCGAAGAAGTAGTTCTAGAAGTAAGGGGTTCTTGAAATTCACTAACAAATAGTCCCCAGTGCAGTCTTTGGGGTGGATACCTAACCATGGGGATCTTTTTACCGATATATCTTCTAGGGCTAAATCCTGAGACCATTTCGCATTGATTTTTAGCCAATTAACGGTTTTGTTTTTCAGAGTGTCAAAGTCTTCTCTTGTGCCGGAAGATATTTCAGGGACATTCTTGAGGCCAATCAAATATGACGTGCACTCTGGGGCAGTTGGGGATATTTTGTAGGTACTCTGCCTGAGTGGATAGTTGAATTGGGCCTACCTCTTCCTTCTATCTGCTGCACCCCGGTGACACCTCTGGGCAGTTGTACTTTCAGGCATGCAAGGCATTTGTAATAAATGGGATGTATTGGCCTGGTCTGTGTCTGCTGTGCAGTTACATTTATCGGCTCTGTGATGGAGAGGGATCTAATTCCTGCAACTGGGTGTAGACGAGCCTTTAGGGATTCTTGTTTTGTATCCAACATGTCAAGGCAAGTCACTAGGGGGCGAGTTCTATCTTTAAGATATCCCTAACTTTTTCTATGCAGATGTCCATTAGCTTGGTCATAAACTGTGCAGTAAGCACATCGGTAACCTCATTTGTCACATGGGGCAGTAGCTTAGCCCCATGTGACATTGCAGTGTCATTGCAGTGAGAGGATTTATCTAATAGTGGGCTTCATTAAATGAAGGGTGCAGGGTCAGCGGCCTTTGTTCTCCTGTTGGTTTGTTTTGCACACGTTACCCTAGTAGGTATAATGTTAGAAAGTGAGGGAGAAGTAGGGCTAAAACAGTGGTTATCACACGCTGTGTTAAGGATTCTTGGCTGGGTCTGGAGTAGTGTTTCTGAGGAAGGGCTAGGTACATGCAATGGGCCCTGGAATGGAGTGGCAGCTGTGCCTGGATCTGGGAAAACCTCAAAGGTGGGATGAGAGGCCAAAGAGGGAGAACCTGAGTGTAGCGATAATCTCCTCTCTGAAAGGGCGAGCTCAGTACTCACTACTCCAATCACCCTCTCCAGAATGCTATCTATGGAGGCATATTTCGTAGTGGGGGTATGAGTCGGGCCCCCCCGGTAGTGTTTGTTTCCCCACCCTCTAGAACTGGACACTACAGTCTGCAAGAAATATTACTTGCTACTTATTAAGTGCTGGCCAGATCTATATCAGAAATTGGGTACCTCTTAGTGGCAGAGTCAAGGGAGGTGGCCCAGTCCAGCCTCTTCAGGTCTATGACAGGTTGTGGGCTGCTACCGGCACTTGAGAGTGCTTAAGTGTGTGTTTTTGTAAGTCCCGCCCTTCCTGGGCTCGATGATTGCAGGGGGACGTCCCACCCCAGCCAGCCAACACTAACAGTAGAGGCAGATGTGGGCAGAAAACCTCCTTCGGAAACACACCAAACCACAAAGGCACAATATAAGAGTAAGGGAAGGAGTTAGCGGTACGTCATTCACGTCAGTCAAGGCACCCCAGCCCAGCCTGGGCTTGCTGAGCACAACTATAAAAGGTGCAATCGAATAAAAATCAGCACACAAAGAGAGGGGAATCATTGGTATTCCACTTACCTCCTCCCCATGGTCACTACTTGTGACTGGCTACTGGTGACCACCGCCGCCTCCACCCACAGGCTCACAGAAGGGAACACTTGGACATGCTGCTACAATCTTTAAATCCCCAGGTGCCTTCCAATGACTTTCATGACTTTTCAGAGTCTTTTCTCTACAAATCTTCTCAACGTTTTCACAATGGAATCACAAGCCTCTCTCACCCATGCTCTTTTATCTTTAAACCCTGAGTTTTAAACCCTGAGTCCAATAAGCAAGGGAGGGGGGAAGGTGGTCGAAGGATGGTCTGGAGACCTCAGGACACTCCCCTCACCATGCTCAGGTGACTCCATTGTAGGTGCTGAAAGCTCAACTCAGCCCGCTAACCCCAGACCACCCGCCTTCCTGCCACACGCCCAACTTACTTGGCTCCACGGGTGAGTCAAACACAGTGGCAGTGGCGATACCAACATAGTGGTTGCTTCCTGGGCTCGAATTGGGCTTCTTTCAGGTAGGAAAGTCTGTGGCTTACTGCCACCAAACAGCTCAAGAAGCAGCCAAAGAGCCAGCCTCATAGACAGCCTTGATGCAGCACCCAATATAGGAAGTAAAAGAACAACTCTGTGACGACCTTCGTGATGGAAGAGGAGCGGTGTGGCACTTTTCCTACCCCTGCATCGCCTCTCACATGGCTTCCAGCAAGCTTCACTGCAGCTCAGCAATGAGGAAACGACGCGCTGAACAGCTGAACAGAGCAGAGCATCCTAGCCTGTGAGCGGGCACGGTAACTGGGGGAGGAGCATTGGTTCCTCTGCAATGTACCCAATTGTACTTCCCTCAGTAAGCTACACAGTTCCTTGAATGTGATAATGGCTTTAAGAGGGAATCAATGGAGCGCTTTAAGGGTCAATTTGATGGGGCCTTCCTAAGGGTAAGGCAAAGTCTGGCAGCCTAGTTCTGAACTCTTTATAGTCTAGCCATAAGAAATGCTTTGAGAGGCCAGAGTAGATGATGTTAGAGTAATGAGGCATGCCTGACTGCAGCTTTTGTCTGCTTGACATGTCGATGTGGAAGATTGAGAGGATTTGCACTCTTCACCAGACTGTTGACCTGGGGAGAGAAAGAGATATCAGCATTGATAAGGATCCCCAGGTTCCTTATGTTTGGTGACATTGATGACATCAGCCCAAGGCTTGAAGGGGAGAAGAATGGAAGTAAAACAGAGACGTTGCCACTAGTTTCTAGGCTCCTGGTCTTGGCACCATTCATGCACAGGAAGGTATTGTTCATTCAGCAAAGCATGTGGTCCAGGAATCAAGCGATACCGATTGAACGCCCTGGCCTGTTTTCAAATGAAAGTGAATGTTTGTGTCATCAATGTACATTTGTAATGTCACCTGTGTTGTGCAAGGAACTAAGGGCCATATTGATATGTTGGTGGAAAGTGTACTACGTCACAACAGTTACCTTTCCGCCAACCTAAATGTCCGTACACCATATATAGAGCAGGGCTCGCCTTCAGTGTTTAGATAGTGGAGACCACTCCATCTCCACCTCCTACACACCTCTGATGGCCCTTACTCCTTTGGTCTGACAGAGGTTTGGCCATGTGTCTGCCCACTGGATTTCAAGTGGCAGATACATGGCCAGTTTTCACTGTCTGTCACCGACATGAAAAAAGTGGGGGTAAAGGGCAGTTAAAACTTTTAAAATGAGGGGGGACATTTTTTTCTCAAAACCCTGCTGTGGGATTTTCTTTTTAAAAAGAAAAAAACTGTAAGTTTGACGTGCAGCTCCGTCATTATGTCAGAGCTATCCGTCAAACTTACAATGTATTTCCAGGAACCGCTGCGACGGTAGTTCCTGTAACTGCAAGAAATGTCCACAGGAGCAGCTGATATCTATAAATACGGTAGACGGAGTACCCTTGCCAAGGCAAGAGTAAAGTACTTTGTCATGGCAACATAAATTACTCCATCTACCAATATATAAATCAGTCCCTAAGCCAGTGTGCGTAGAGATGGCACTAGAGGGATGACCTTTGCAAAAGACTGCATGATATTTGGCATGTGGATATTGCAATTGATCCAATTTTGAACCGTTTGAGAAATTAATGGATCCATTGCAGTGCATGTCCTATAATGCCTGCCCAGTGTTATGATATGTAGCTTGAACTTACCTTTCTGTGCTCACGCAACCCCTGAGTGATATAGTCCGATGAACGTGGCGCCTGGGGAGCCCAAACACCAAAGCTCAGCAACGCCCCTGCAGACAAGTGGCTTACCACACGCAGAGGGGTAATCCGTAGCGCTTCCTGGAGCTGACCAGTAGCCACTGGGGCAAGGTAGAATTAAAGCGCTCACCAGGCGCTATATTTTCACAAAGGTCAGCAAGCACTTCACATGCACTGGATCATAGGTAAAGTGCTCCTCACAGGTGGTTCAAACACATCATTTAAAAACCACCTTTACCAGAAGGTATGTTAATAAATTCTGAGTCCAGAGAGCCTAAACTCCTTTTTACTATCTTGTCCCAATTGAACGTTACACATGTAAAATGTTACAGTGAAACCCCTATGATAGCCAATGGGACAGACAGCCTTTCAATAGTGAAAAACGAAATTGGCTGTATTTCACTATCAGGACATGCAACACACACCAGTACATGTCCTACCTTTATCATACACTGCAGCCTGCCCAGGGGGGGGTACCATGGGCCTCCCTGAGGGGCGTCTTACAGGTAAAAAAAGGGAAGGTTTGGGCCTAGCAAGTTGACGCGCTTGCCAGGTCCACACAGCAGTTTAAAACTGAGCGTGCAGACACTACTGTGGTAGATCTGAGACACATTTACAGGGCTACTCATGTGGGTGCCACAACCAGTGCTGCAGGCCCACTAGTAGCATTTGATTTACAGGCCATGGCACACACAGTGCAATATACTAGAGACTTACCAGTAAATCAAATATGCCAATCATGGATAAACAATTATATTCACAGTTTACAGAGAGAGCAGATACACTTTAGCACTGATCAGCAGTGGTAAAGTACCCAGAATCCTATAGCCAGCAAAAACAGTGTCAGAAAAATAGGAGGCACAAGGCAAACAGGCTGGGGATAAACCTACAAAAAGGGCCAGGTTTAACACCAAACAAGAGAGAGAAATGTATGGGAGAGCTGGAGAGAGACAGAAATAGGGAGAGATTCAATAAAGGCCAGTTGACCACTAAGAGGGGGATCACTGAGCACCCAGCCAAATGTGTCTGAAATCTTCACGAACAGAAGGCCATGTTAGTGTATAGTGCTACAAAGACCAGCATCTAAGATATGACCCAACACTGTTAACAGTGAAGTTCTGTCTGACAAACCAACCTATTTGACAATTCATTTTTTAAGGATGCATCAATGATTTCATTAAGTGAAAATTCATTCCAACACAAACATTCACCTGCTGTTCTGCAAACAGGTTTTGAGACTCCCTATGAAGGTTTCTAATAATTACTGCCAAGCATAGCAAAGTACGCACCCTTTACTGCTCCTCATACAAAATCAAAGATGACTTTCTGAATGCATAATAAGAGCAGTAAAAATAAATACTTCCTGTACAATGCTCAGCAACCTTTAGAATGGACAACAAATGTGATAGTTGACAGGAATTCCCCATCCCCACATAAGAAGAGGAGGTGCATACCTTAATAGAAACCGAAACACATCTGAAATACAAAATTTAAATTTGTTAGTGAGAGAAACAAAGATATGCTGCCCAATGGAAAACCAAAGCACAAAAGAAAATGTAATTCTATTAAAACCTGAAAAGGAGATGCACCCTAGCAAATTACTTGCACACAGGGAAGAATCCCAAAAACAGACAACCAATGACAACATGTAGGGCCAGTGACTACCTGACAGAAATTGAACAACCGCAACACCAAGGCAAGACAGAATATGTAAACAATGGACCATGTTCTTCATAGAAAATAAGACACTCTCCCTCATTCACTGCCTCACAAATGAGGAAACAATGGGCTAAAACCATGGGAAATCTTTTTACGGATCAATAACATCTCAAAGTTGACGAATGAATAGCTCTTCATCATCTTTTCTAACCCTCAGTCTATAGTTGAGGAGTAGTGTGGGATGCAACTGTTCTGGAGCCTTAGGATTTAGTCTTTGCAAACAGGAGGATGTAAAGAGCTCTCACAGGCTGATGGGCTGTGACAGCAGAGTGGACTGTCCAGGCTGGATAGAATCAGTTCCCTGACAGGAGAGGCAGGGCAGGTTGAGTTTGGAGCAGGATGAACAAGGAAAGTAGGAAAACTTTTAAAAATTAGCGCTGAGCAAAGAGCTTGCTTAAACATTACATTGGGCTTCTCTTATGATATGATAGTCAAGGGAGTTTACCTAGACATATGGAGTCAAGCATTAACCTGCTAAATTTCTACTTGGGGTAGGAAATTGCCATAGGTGAGAGAGGGATATCAGAATCAGAGACTTTTGGTTGGTCCTTCAGGATCCTTCTAGGTGCCACTGCCTCACTGGGCTCTCTGTTGCTGACCTGGTACTGGCTTCAGGCTGGAAAGAAAAAAGAAGAGAGCACGTTAGCTGAGTGCGACCAGGAAGACCGGGAAGCCCAGGTTCCAAGCTTGTTGTTGGACGCATAGGGAGGCCCATCAGAACCCACTGTTGGGAAATAAGGTTTTCTTGTCAGGAAGTGCGATGCACCTTGGTGCAAACAGACATTAAAAGAGTGACACCTACCCATCCTACAGATTTGCATGCCTGAACGGGGACTGGAAGAAAGAAAGCTGGAGCACACCACAGGAGCCAACAGCTCCACAGATCATTGAAGTGAGTCTATGGAAGTGATTTGAGAAAGATCCATAGTGTTTGGGAAAGATAGAGATATTTTACTTTTTCTGATAAAGGAGAGGTTTTTATCTAGTTGTAGTAATACTGCATGAACCAGGTAATGAAAAGGAGGAAAACTATTTAATTGTGGGATCAATGTGACTGCCAACTTTGTAGTAGACAATTAGGTTCTGCATGGAGGTAATAAGAGGATATAAAAATGCAAATAATGGTGTGGCATGAAAATGTATACCATGAAGAAGACTGGGGCATTATGACCCACAGAATTCACACCAGTTATGGAATGGCAGCTAGTTTACTTTTGGTCATCTGAAGAATGGGATGGCACTTGACATTTATGTGAAATAGGTTAAGGACTTGTGACAAAGTAGAGAGGCAGTAGCCCTTTCTAAATGATGTACCTCTTTTTAAATTATATACATGGATTGGTGTGCCACTCCAGCAATATATAGGCATTGGTTTTTGAAAGACTGAAATTGTCCTCAAAGAAGACCAGGAGAATAGATTACACCACATTGTTCGATTTGGTCCTCTGTCTTTATACTGAATCCCAAGACTCTCTTGTCAGTCACACCAACACCTCCTATGATCTGTATCCTGACAATACTCAGTTATATCTGAAAGTCTCCTTTATAACATAACATCCCTGGCTTAGATGTTTGGTGATATTTAATGCTGGATTACATTTAACCACCTTAAAACTGAGGGGAATATTTATGTGTAAGCCACGCAGTGCAGCAAGTCACCTTGCTGCGCTGCACTACGTGACAGGTAAAGAGCAAGAATGCACTGTATTTAGGATAATACGGTGCCTCCTTGTCCTTTCTCCTGCACTGGCATCCTTTTGGCTGTCTAGCGCCAATGCAGACATCCTTGCACCATGGTGCAAGGGTGCCTGCGTTGCATGCAGGATTATTTTTGTGCAGAAAGGGGCACCTTCCTGCACAAAAACAATCCTGGGAGGCATATTCCTCTTTCTATGTGTGCTGTAGAATGCAGCACACATAGAAAGAGGAGAAATAGATATATTTCTCCTCGTAATGCCTCCCTTAGGAAGGTTTGAGATTTTGGTGCATTCCCAGGTTTGCAAGTTCTTGTAAATCTGGAAATGAATCAAAAACCATGGGAGTTGCGTGGAGCACCCACGCAATGCCCATGGAATGCATTCCCAGGGCAGAGTAACGCAATGCAGCGGTTTGCGATGCGTTGCATTACTGCAGATATTTGGAACCAATCAGAGCCAAGCAAAGTGGCTTTGCGATGCTTCAAAAATCTGTCTTATGGTTTGCATCGCTCTTGCATCCCTGTTGCGTAGTGCAAGAGCGATGCAAACGGCCTCATGAATAGGCCCCGAAATCCTTAAGAACAACGTTTTTACCGATTCCTTCCCCACTCCCCCAACTGTTCTACTCTGGTCCAATTCTGGCTTGATGTGCTCAAAATTCTAGATTGTACACAATTAAGTATTAAAACGACTAATCCATGGGCTTCAGACTAGAGAAATTACTACATTTGAAAGTCCACATCAGTGAAAAGTCAAAACTATCCAGTATGAGCTAACACTCTTTGGTGGCTTTAAATCCTACATCACATCATCAGATTTTAAAATTGGAGTTCAATCTGTAGGCTTCTCTAGCCTTGACTACAAAATCTCATTCCTAGCTGGGATTGCAAAATTCTGCTAGCATTTCTGAAAGTGGCCTTGCACGCTGCAGCTAGGCTCGAGTCAAGAATTAAATTCTCGACACATCACACAGTTGAGTGCCTTTTCATTGGAACTAAAACATTGGGCAGTATTTTACAATGTGCTATGATCTCCACTTTACAAGCATAAAAAGTAACTATATCAGTTTCTGTGCTCCCTTTAGAGCTCTGACATCCAGCACTGGGCCTATCTGATGTCCATATGGCAGTGGTGCAATGACTGGCACACTTGAAACCCATCTGATCCTCCTGACAAATCTCTTTCCTGCAGGAGTCTGCCTCATCGAAGGTCTTCAAAACATGTGCTTAGTCCAACTTTCAAACATTTCCATGGTTTTCCCTGCCCGCGCTCATTACTTTTGTACCTGTTGAATTATCTATAAGGCACTTTAATCTGTCTGGTAGACCTGATCAAGTGATCTGGAGGACTATGCAAGATGCACCACATGAACTTTACCAGACAGAATCCATGAAATGAACTAAGGAAAAGACCAGATGCTAAGGGCCATATGTATGAAGCCAAATTGCGATCGCAAACGCTGAAATTTGCAGAATTTCAGTGTTTGCGATCGCAATTTAGGCAGTGTGCAATGTAGCACACAAAAACCCACTCGTAAAATAAGGAATCGCAAAATTTGCGATTCCCTATTTGTGAATGCATTTAAGGAATCCCAAATTGCGATTCCTTAAATGCAATGTAGGAAGCACCTAAGTTGTGCGATTTTGGCTTAAGGAATCGCAAATTACCACCAACTTCAGGTTGGTAGTAATTTGCGATTTCTCAGAAAAATTCACTTTTTTGCATTTTTCAAAGTGCCATGTGGCGCACATACATGCCCTGGGGCATGTATGTGCGCCACATGTGCACACATGCTTATTTCAGGGGTGCAACAGGTTGTCCTATTGACACCCTTGCAACCTTGAAATTGCATTCTCAATTTGCGATTCTCTAATTGGGAATCGCAAATTGAGAATGTCTTCCCATTCATTCCTATTCCTTATTTGCGAATCTCAATTTGCGATTAGCAAATAAGGAATATGTAGGATTCGCAAAATATTTAGCAAATCCTACAAACATTGCATTTTGCGATTCTCTAATTGCGATTCCCTAAAAATCGCAATTTGAGAATCGCAAAAGGCGTTTTTGATACATATGGCCCTAAGCCTTTTGCTGCTATACTCCAGGATGTACAATTCCAATCTAGCCTATATCTTTCAGGTATCATTTCTCACCTACAGAAAGGTGATCAATTACCTACTCCTGAAGCAACACCTTGTAAAAGTTTAATACCTCGGCCACCTGAAGGATGTTTCCCCTGAGGACCCTGCAGCACAATTAGCCTCTTTTCCTTGCCCGGTCTGTACAAGTCACAAACAAAGTGTACTCTCCTCCTCCACTGCAGATTGACGTGCTGCTCATCCACCCCTGTAACATGACACCCTCACTCTTTCCATGGTGTAGTCTTTAACCCACCTTCCGAAGTCGATCTGAAGAATTTTAGAGTTATCACTCGACATAATACTGGAGCAGTACATCTCCTGAACAGGGCTGGCTCTCGGGCGGTGCAATCAATGCTACCGCACCTGGCGCTGACTTCTGGGGGCGCTGTGTTGTCAAATATATAGTGATGAATAATAACCAATGGAAGTAATCAACACTTTTCAGTAATAATCAATGAATAGGAAGGCAAAGAACACACACACCAAAATTAAATCAATCTGAATTTGTATTGAGAGATCAAACAATATTTTCTTTTACATTTTGTGATGTTTGAGATAACATTAGACGGCTGTCAAATTCATAAACATACAATTTGTTCCAACGGCGCAAGTGATATAGTGAAGTAAGTGCGCAAAAAGTGCTCAATGTGAACAATATATATACAGTGCTATACGGATTTATTGAAGTTGGTCATTCAAAAGGCATCCATCCCTAGCTACATTAAGCTCCAAACCGCTTGAAGTACAAATTTCCTTTTCACATGGGGTGGAGAGAGTAGGGTCAGGATTGTCGCAGGCACGTCGACGTTTCGACCCAGAGAAGTGCGTGATTGACTAATAGGCACGGCGGGTCTTCCTCAGGACAAGGCGATAAAAGGACAGCCTGTACAATTAAAAATGAGTGGTTTTAGAATGGTGTGTGTGATGATAGGGAAAGGACAACATGGGGAGTGACTGAGGACCTATCCGATTTAGTTAAAGAGAGGTCATCAGGGATTGGTCCATCATGCTTTGGAGTTAGGTCCTTGATGGAAATGAG
Organism: Calotriton arnoldi; assembly: GCA_963921515.1. Taxonomy (NCBI): domain Eukaryota; kingdom Metazoa; phylum Chordata; class Amphibia; order Caudata; family Salamandridae; genus Calotriton; species Calotriton arnoldi. Next base: position 165,885 of record CAWUFW010007150.1, on the reverse strand, counting down.
TCACACCAATGAGGCAGTGCAGTACATTATTTTAACCTGCACATACCCTTATCCTATGACAGTTGGCCATGCATGCATATGAGCTTATTGCATGCACTTCAGTCACCTTAAGTAACAACAATGCAACCTTTTGTAGTAAGTAATATTGATAACTAGTCACCTTTTCCATCAGCATTAGAACTATGCTGCCCATTGATGTGACTCATAACCATCAAGGACCCTACTTCATTCACTGCTTAATCATATCCAACCAACTGTGGACCAAATATTGAAGACCGCTCTTCCACTCAACCGGGTAGGTCCGCTGGTTCCGTACCTTTGTATTCTTAAAACACTTTGTTAATCATCAAATAATATATATATATTGACAGCCAGTCACCTTTCCATCAATTGTAGAACTGCGCTGCCTCATTGGTGTGACTCATTTCCATCAAGGACCTAACTCCAACGCATGATGGACCAATCCCTGATGACCTCTCTTTAACTAAATCGGGTAGGTCCTCAGTCACTCCCCATGTTGTCCTTTCGCTATCATCACACACACCATTCTAAAACCACTCATTTTAAATTGTACAGGCTGTCCTTTTATTGCCTTGTCCTGAGGAAGACCCGACGTGCCTATTAGTCAATCACGCACTTCTCTAGGTCAAAACGTCGACGTGCCTGCGACAATCCTGACCCTACTCTCTCCACCCCATGTGAAAAGGAAATTTGTACTCCAAGCGGTTTGGAGCTTAATGTAGCTAGGGATGGATGCCTTTTGAATGATCAACTTCAATAAATCCGTATAGCACTGTATATATCTTGTTCACATTGAGCACTTTCTATGCACTTACTTCACTATATCACTTGCGCCGTTGGAATAAATTGTATGTTTATGAATTTGACAGCCGTCTAATGTTATCTCAAACATCACAAAATGTAAAAGAAAATATTGTTTGATCTCTCAATACAAATTCAGATTGATTTAATTTTGGTGTGTGTGTTCTTTGCCTTCCTTTTCATTGATTATTACTGCAAAGTGTCGAGTACTTCCATTGGTTATTATTCAGTAAACCTAGAATCACTTCTGTACCCGACAGAACCAACATTTTCCACATTCTTATACACCCAGGTTCTGAGGGGCACTGGGTCACCCCATTATACTAGATGTCAAATATATAGTGGGCAATTTTCAAGCAATAATGAAAGTGTCAAGATAACTCTGGTGATTAATGGACCTGCTGGGGAGCGATTGAGTTTTGTCTGGTGAAAGTTTTGACTTCTCATAAAGTAGCCCAGAGGGTTAATGTACCATACAAATCACAGAAGTGCATATAATGTAAATAGTTTAGTGGGTTACTGCTATTGTCGGAGAGATCCTTTTGTTAGTTGCAATTAATACATTAAGGGGCAGATGTATCAAGCAAAATTGCGTTCGCAAACGCTGAAATTCGCAGAATTTCGGCGTTTGCGAACGCAATTTTGCTTAGTGGTATGTATTAAGGCAAAACTGCCTCGCAAAATAAGGAATCGCAAATGCAATCCTTGATACATCTGCCCCTAACATCCTAATATAGAACAGTGAGCTATTAACTTTCATCAAAGAGCTGCATGCAAACTGCAAGGTATAGGTTAGAGTTTTATGATTTTTTCCCCAATGTTTCATCATCCTAATGTTACAAAAAGAGTGCATTTAGATAGAAATCAATACTTATTAGCAAAGACAACCTCCAACCATGGTGGTACGTTTTAAATTCTGAGTTTGTGCTTCTCCAGATCATGCACTCTTAAACTATACTGCCAACCAGTATGGATGGCATCTGACTCCTATACTTTGTAGTCCTCTTTCTCATGTAACATTTCCTATACACTGATTTACACATGTGTGATTCATTGTCTCTGTGTAACGTGTGTGTGATGTAAAGTGCTCTGACACCTTACACTGGTGTGAGGGGTGCTATAAAACAAAAGAAAAATATGTGAGAGAGAGTGGGTATGGGGGCTTGAGGGTCACTGTTAAAAGGTGGTAGTGAGGGGATTCATGGAGAAGGAGGTCACTGGGGGTGCCAACAAACATAGTTGCACTGGGCACCACCAACGCTCAAGCCGGCCCTGCTCCAGAATCTGCTAACAGAGTGATCCGCAAGCAGAGTGATCCATTGGCACCCGTATATGATTTTCTTGAAGTGTGACTCTAGGGATATTCTTGTTGATTAACAGACGTCCAAGGTCATTCAGGCCATTTTCAATCCTGAAGAAAGTGAGCAATCCAAGAGCTATTAAAAAGTGCTGAAATATGTTGACGTTTCCATGACATGAATGGGCATACTTAATGAAGGTATCATTTACTATGGTGAAGTCCAAGCTACTCCAGAGCCACCCAATGATGAACCACAGCAACTGAAGTAGGTGAGGATTTGATGTCCTTTTCTAGGATATTTCAGGATAGCTTTTAGGTCAAGTGATTTTCATGAAGAAACAGGTACTTTTAGGTCCAGTTGTTCAGTCAGCAAGTGCTGATGTTACGAATTTCGTATAACTGCTTAATGTTTCCTCCTATGTGCCCTTTAGTGTTTTATGGTTGTAGTGTAATCAGCTAAGTGTATCATTCAGCCTGTTCTGTCAAGGATAGCAAAGAGCTAACTGCAGTCCAGGGCACTTGTAGTTATTTTTACTCATAATGAATCACTGTGTACACATGTACGTACTATTTAGCCATGAGTTTCATTGAAGGTTGCTTTTCACAATATAAAATCAATGCTGCACCCTCTTTATGTCTGGCTACAGACATCTTTAGCTCTTTGACAGGCCTCATGTTATCAACACATTAATAGGTAGTAGAGAGAGCCCACTTCAAACACCACCAGGCAAGCCCTCACCTGGAACCCTTAAGGGGAAAGGAAAAGAGGAAGGCCAAAAAAGATCTGATGTCGAGGCCCCGAAACGAACTGCAAGATGGGTTACACTTGGAGTCAGACAGAAAGAAAAGCCAAGAAAAGAGATGGCTCAAGAGTCCTTGTTACTGGCCTATACTCCAGGAGGGGTAGTAGGCATAAGTAAGTAAGTATAGAGAGAGTGTGTTTTCCCATCAGCTACTGGTTTTCAAGTAGTTTACAAGAGTCTCTGGGGCTTATTTATGAGCCCTTGCGTCACTTTTGTGCCACCGGTGCGTCACTTTTTGTGACGCACCAGCGGCGTAAAAAATGCACCATGTTGCGTCATATTTACAAAGTGACGCATCTAGGTAGATGTGTCACTTTGTAAACCCTTGCGCCACATTATACCTGCGCCAGGTATAATGTATGCAGGGTGGGCGTTCTGACGCAAGTAAGCCTCGTAGAAGTGACGCAGTGAAATCTAAGAGATTTCACTGCGCCACTTCTAGGATGCAAATGAGTGAATATCTTACGCCTGCCTCACAGCAGGCGTAAGACTGACGCAGTCACATTTGAAATGGGACTTTCCCATGTGAAATGACCCTTAGCTGAAGTTGCGTCACTTTTGTGACACACTCTAGCAATGCATCATGTTTGCGCCTACAGATACGTCAGAAATACTGACGTATCTGTAACTCCTTGCGACATGATGCGTCATACTGTAAATATGACGCATCCAGCATATAGCAAGGAGGGCGCAATGAAAAGTGACGCATAGTTGTTTTTACGCAGCGATGCGTCACTTTTCATAAATGAGGCCGTCTGTTTCTCGCATAGGCTGTCCTACAAGCCCATGGCATTTTGTGGTTACTTGTTCCATTAGTATTCTAATTAAATTTTGTGATGGGACATCAAGATGTCCATTTGTAAGACTGCAGACTGAGCAAGTGCAGTCCTGTTCCCAAATGCTGCTCAATAGCCCAATCAGCCCTACTGACAGCCCACCCGTCACACATTCAGCATGCTCACTGCTGCTGCCGTTGTCGAACGACACAGAGCGCACAGCCTGAAAGGATCTCCCCCCCCCGCACTCCCCCCAGGCACATGTATTATGCACCTATTGCAAGTGGCAAGATCTGAGCTTCTTGCCAACCACCAATGCATGGCTGCCATATTGCAAATGGCAAGATGCGTGAGCCTCGCCGTTCCAGTATTGGTTGCTGGAGTGCATGTGCACCCTGGTGAGCTCAAATAAGAATGCTGCTGCCCGCAGCCCATGCAGGGGGCCACCCTAAAAGGGCGGCCCTTTAGTGCCATTTGGGCACTAACCCACCCCCTCTAATGCTGGGACTCAGGAAGGAGTCCCCCTTGCCTTAGGCGCGCTAGGCGCGTCACTTCCGGTGTGCCGAGGAGGTGGGGAGGGTATTTATGCCTCCCCAGGCCATCCTGGTGTCCTCTGTTGCGCCGGGCATCATGCCGTCTGTTGGTCGTGCTGCGTGTTGCTGCTGCCTCGGTGCCCTGAAGTCGTGCTTTGGCGCGTTTGGAAGCAGGGTGAGTGCTATTCTACAGCCCCAGCCCCTAACCCCCCTCTAGGTCCCACCACACTGGCCATGGCCCGGGTGGAACCCTGTTCCTGGCAATTTTCAGGCCCAACCCCGCGGAGGCCCGTCGGGTTGTGCCCACGGTCGGGGCTGTGTTGAGGGATTGGGAGGGTGGCAGGTAAGGGGGGGGTTCTGGTTACGTGGCTGCAAGCCGCGCAGCCTTGTCCCAAACGATGGAGTTGCCTAGCTCCTCGTGAGGGGATGTAGCAGTGGTTGAGCGCATGCTTCACATGTATGAGGCCCTGGGTTCAATCCCCGGCATCTCCACTACTTTCCGCATCCATCGATGCACGGTCCCACCCGGCACCCGCAGGGCCATAGAGGTGATGCTGCGTGGGGCAGCAAGCGGGACATTGGGCCTGCGTAGTCACCCGATTCGCTCGCCCCCCCCACATTGCCCCTGCATAGAATCCGCTTGCGAGGAGTAGTGTCTGGTTCCTCCCCCCCACCCCCCACCGCGCCATCCACGCTTCTAGTGTCTATCGTGGGAGCCACCGGTGATCAGCCGAGACGGTGGGGCACGGGCGAGGGAGGCTGGCCAGTGGTCACCGCGGCCTAGGAATTCAGGGGGGGCAGTGGCTCCACGTGGGCCATCGGGCGAGGAAATTCCCCCTCCCTTCGCTTCCATCGGGAGTCTCCGGTTACAGAACAATGTAACGCGGTTAGGGTTAAACAAGTCTGAAATACACCCCCCACGAATAAGGGATTCAGGGGAGTAGGTCGGCAATGCAAACGTGGGGCTGGGAGGGAATGTCATCCATGATGAGGTCGCCTTTTGGTGGGGGGCAGGGTTCAAAGCTACTACCTACGCCTCAGCCTCCAGCATACAGTTTGGAAGTGGGTTTGCTCCCCCAGGGCACGTTGTCCATGCCACGGATGAGTAAATAGACAAGGAGTGATTCCGGGAAAAGAACAAAGGTACCAAACTGTAGTGAATTTTGGCCTTTCTAGTTCTAATTTAGCTACAATCTCAGAATGTCCTTTAAAAATCAACTGGTAACGGACGCAGGCGTACAGGCCTTGCGCAGGCGTCCGGGCCTTCAGGAGGAGGTTAATTTCCCAAGGACCGAGACCAGTGGAGAGAGAGTTTCTGCTCCGACTCATCGAGTTGACAGCCATGAGTTATGGTATTTAGTAAGGGACTTTGGGGCTTTATTTGCGCGTCAACATCTACACTCGCTCTATAGAGCAGCAGTTCAATACAATTCACGATGCTGCTCTTTAGAGGACAGGAATTGGCTGCGTTAGGAAACTGGGGTTAAGAGAAGCCCTAATCAGTGAGAAAAAATAACTTTGTGCATCTTTCCCCCCCCCCCCCTTTGCTTTGGGAAAGAATACCACAGTAGGCGGGATAATTGTTTGGGCACTATGGATTTTCTAGCCTGGCACTTCACTTTTCACTGTCCAGGCCATGCAGTCATCTTAGTACCAGCATTGGCAACCTACCCCACCCCTCCAACGTAACATGCATGCTCATAAATAATCACACAACACATTTCTTGTTTGGGTAAAAATTGCTGCAGGTTTATTACATACACCGTTATGTAATATGGTGGGTTATCTTACGGGCGATCCAAGGGCAGGCAACCATCTAGGCCGCCTGCCCGCCTGATGAGCCAAGCAGCACTGGGGCGAACCCCATCTGTGCTGCCACTTCTGGTGATCCTCTTCCCGGATCACGTGACACATGGTTCCTTATTACTCACGCCCCTTTCAGGGCGGAGCGTAGCATAGCAAACCCCCGGTTGTTCAGGCCCACAACCGCCCGAAGGACTAACGGGGCGCCGACACGGTTTTCTAGGAACCTCCCATGAGGCTCCTAGGATTTGGCTCTGGCACCCACCATGGTGCCGCGCAGAGGTACCCTTCTGTACCCCTCTGCTTCCAGATCGCCCTGTAACTCCGCCTGCAACGAAAAAGACAACATTACAACATTCTCTGCCTCCTGCCTGCCACGAACCACGCCGGGTAAGCGGTAGGGTGGGAGACGGCGTGTCCGGGCGCGCGAAAGAGGACGACAAGATGGTGGGGGAGGCCTATATACCCCTCCCCTGTCCTCGCGCCCCGGACGTGATTCTAGCCTATTGCGCTGCGACCAGGCTTGGGGGACTCCTCCCTGAGTCCCTGCCCCTACGGGGGTGTGGGGTGCCCAGCTGGCACTAGAGGGCTGCCCTCTTTAGTGGCCCCCTGCGGGGGCCTCGGACAGCCGCATAGTACCAGCATTGGCAACCTACCCCACCCCTCCAACGTAACATGCATGCTCATAAATAATCACACAACACATTTCTTGTTTGGGTAAAAATTGCTGCAGGTTTATTACATACACCGTTATGTAATATGGTGGGTTATCTTACGGGCGATCCAAGGGCAGGCAACCATCTAGGCCGCCTGCCCGCCTGATGAGCCAAGCAGCACTGGGGCGAACCCCATCTGTGCTGCCACTTCTGGTGATCCTCTTCCCGGATCACGTGACACATGGTTCCTTATTACTCACGCCCCTTTCAGGGCGGAGCGTAGCATAGCAAACCCCCGGTTGTTCAGGCCCACAACCGCCCGAAGGACTAACGGGGCGCCGACACGGTTTTCTAGGAACCTCCCATGAGGCTCCTAGGATTTGGCTCTGGCACCCACCATGGTGCCGCGCAGAGGTACCCTTCTGTACCCCTCTGCTTCCAGATCGCCCTGTAACTCCGCCACAGCTCTGGAGGTGGCCACCGTCGCCGCCAGAGCCCCCACCAAAACAGCTCCTTTCTCACCTGCAACCTCTCATTTCCAGGCCTCCTGCAAAGCTAGGGAAGAGATCCCTCCCACTGGTGATAGATGAACCCCATCTATATCCCAATAGCCCTACTGCTAGCCTGGATCAGCTAGTGTCTAATGCAACACAAAGGCCCTTCTGCCCTGTGAAATTGTGTCAAGAGCTATCCACCCTCCTGTGGGAAAGTTCCACTACTTCACATAACTCAGCCCTGTGTCAACTCTCGGCGGGGAAGATCCGATTCCCTGGTTCACATTGCCCCATGAATTTGCTGAGCTCACCTAGCTGCCGTCCATCTAGGACGGTGTGTCTAGCACACCTGTGTCCCCACTTAAGGGACAGCTGCCCGCTTGTTGGGAGACCGCTCCTACACCCACCTGCCTACTTTTGGCTATTCGGGCGAGAAGGATTATACTTTAACCTTTGCACCGTCCATTTGCTTTCTACTCATGACGCACAGGGCTGTCCATAACTAGACGTGTGTGACAATGAGCCCTTGTCATGCATCCCTTATTTCTTATGGGAATTTCGCCAGCTCAGCTCCCTTCGTGGTGAACCCCCCAGGGATACCAGCTAGAGAATCCGTCTGATTAATGCAGTGCGCACTGGCTGCCATATGGTGCCTAACCTTAAGGATTGACTAAGTCCTACTTTGCCCTTCATCCCAGAATATTCCCGAATAGGGGGGGTTCACACTGCTCGCCTTGCCTTTTGTGCTTGGCACCTTGTCCCCCCTTTCTTGGGGACGCAGCACAATGTGTTAGCTGACAGCACCCCCGCCCAGTGGTCTAATATCGCTAACCTGCCAGGGCATTTGACCTTAACTGCAGGAAAAGTCACCAGGCTAGAACCCTCCCTGCGAGAGCCCCCGAATAGGGGGCAGGGGCGTTCGCACTGCCCACCCCAGGGCAGCCCCAGCAGTGGAAAATTACCTGCTCAGTTAAATTTTACTTTTTGTTGATCACTGGACATGCCAAATGTTCTTTTACATAGTAGCCTTTTGTGCTTGACACCTTGTGTCCCCATTACTTGGGACGGCAGCCCACTGTTGGCTGACAGCGTCACCACCCAGCGTGGCATCTCTTACTGACCGGGCGGGCGTTTGCGCCTAACTGCAGGATCATAGTCAACTGCCCTTGGTTCTGGGGTGCACTTATTTCGCCCCGTCGCCCAAACGTATGCACAAACCCCTTTGCTTGCTACCCTGGTGAACACCTGAATGGTATCAAAGCTGGTTTGAACAATGTATGTCTTGCGCCCCCTGCTGGAGACACCACACCCTTTCGTGCAATTACCACTGACGCAGCGCACCCCGCTTGCCCAACTCCCGTCAGACCACAGATGCACAGTGTACCTACTGTGCCTCTCCGACCCTGGATGCTTCAAACCTGCCACAGTGACGGAAACCAAGCTTCCCAGTTCCCTGTTTAGCTGCAGTACACCGTCAGTGGGTCCGCTAGGATATACCACAAACGGACACCCATGTGTATTGTGCCCACTATTGGAGACAACTCACCCCTTCGTGGAGTGACAACTACACGGTGCCTACCAAAGTCACCCAACAGACAAGTTGGCCCTGACTACCTTGTGTTCTGGTGCCAGGTTTGGGAAGAGCCTAGCCTTCACTAGCTGCCCCCTGGGAAACACAAAGACAGTGCTCTGGCCGCAGCGCAGCGATGCCCTCGTGTAGCATCGAACCCCTGGTCAAATAAGAGTGACAACTCCAACTTACTTAAGACTACACCATGACTATGGGTGGAGTTTAGCTCTTCCCCAAACTTCTGCTAGCGTAACCCACGGTCACGCCTCCTGTTCAGTTCACTTTAGTAATTCATGGCCTGACCCACAAGGGCCTAATACTGGGCTGTGTAAATGGGGCCCAGGGTGACCTTAGCAGTCGGCTTGGTGTAGATGGGTGCTACAATACCTGGCTGAAGTGCAATACCTTTGACAATCGCTCCTGACAAGATGTGCCAATGCAGGTAAAAGCAAGAATTATCCAGCCCATCTTACTTCCTGTCCCAGTGATCTGAGTAACTTAGTGAAGGATGCACCTTTGAACTGGTAGCGGAAACTGTTACTTACGCCTGCAAATGCTCTGCTCAGAGCAGCCCGCCAGACTAATGAAACGTTGTCAATTTGGCTGTCAACTTTGCTGCCTGTGCCACCCTTCCGCCCCATGGGAATTGTTCTGGGCTCTCGCTTACTACCCTGCTGAGTGATCCCACTGTATTCACCAGATTCATTAACAATTTCCGCTTCTGACTGTACTTGGTAACACGTTCACCCCATGGTATCTTGGCGCTGCATAACATGTTTGTTACTCAGCTCCATGGTACTTGTTTTATCGACCTCATAAGGATGAAATGCTTGTTGATTGCAACCTTGTTGGTGTACATACATAGAAGAGCAGACTAGACACCCGAGTATGAATTACTCTTGTGCAGCTTACTGCTTTTTAAATTAAGCCCCTGCTCGCAAACTGGGAGAGGGATAGTGCAGTGGGCCCAGTTAACAATGCTTCCATCAGGGACGAACATCTTGCTAACCCGGTTTGAGGAGCAAGCCGCTGATGCTGAACATGGGCGGGCCCATGAAATCCCACCCTTATCCGTCCCCCCGCCAAATTCTGGTAGTAGTGGTCCTAGCACAATTGCAGCACTTTGGTGAATGTGCCAGGTTTACAATGATCTGTACTCGAAAATACCAGGACTGAGGAAGGTCTGACCTCGTTCGAGTGCCACCAAGATTAACGTGTTTGTACAAGTGTGAGCATTTTGTGTTGTACTAATGCGCACACGTCATAGCAGATAAGAGGCTGCTCTGCTTCCGGTGGAGGGTGTTCGAGTTTCTTGGGAGGGAGGGAACAGGGTCTCCAGAGTGGACGCACCCTGGCCGGCCCACGAGCAGCCACAAAGTGGCACACAGGACAGCTGAAATGTGACATCCAAAACAAACAGTGGATACGAACCACCACTGTCAACTCCCACTCCGTGCAAAATCCTCCCTTGGGCTGGCCCCACCATGATCAAACAAGACATCTCGACTGAGCATGTGAGCGCCGAAACTTCACAGCTCGCCGACAGCAGGGAAGCGGCCAGCTCCCATCGTCCTCACCAGAGGGCACCGGTTCTAAATCCGGCCCCCACATAATCTTGGGCAGAAAAGTTAACCGGTGAGGATATCAACTTCCTCATCTGCAAAAGCAGGAGTGCTGGCGAACAGGCTCATCCCTGAATACCAGTCACAATGTTAACCGTATATGTCCAAAAAACGTTAGAGGGCCTTTCCCCTCCAACATGACAAAATTGTTGGCCTCCTGGACACCTCTGCAAGTATGAGTGTGTGCCCATGTGTACAACTACATTTGCATGTATTGGACACTGTGTCCCACAGTGCCCAGCAGTACATCATCCCATTACTCTGTTGGTAGAGTGGGAGTAGATACCACCATTTCCGGTACCAGTAGTGCTTCACGGCAAAAACAACTGTTGGCCTGCCACCACGAGGCATGTCTGCTGGCCACTGCCTGCACACAGCTCTGATCTGCTGCCTGCTCTCACCCCTCTGCAGCTGGGCCAATGACCACCTGAGCCATCTCACCCGTCTCCCCAGGGTCCCCTGCCTCACAATGCCATGGTGGGCGTCCAGATGACCCGCGTGAAGCGCCCTGAGCTGCCCCTCGAGAACCTGGGGTCTGCAAACCCCTGCCCCACACCTTTCAGAGAGAGATGCAGTCAAGTGGTGCTGCCCGTCAAAAGAGTGTGTACCACGACATGCGCGACCCTGGAGCACAGTTCAAGCCAATTCGATTGGTAAACTCTCCGCTGCGCCCGGCAGGGCGACCAGCGACATAATGCGCTCAGCTTCCATTACTACGGCGGTTTGACGCTGTACAGGTGTGACTACTGGGCACAACCGTCTCCCCTTTCAGCGCTGGACATCTATTACCAATTAGTTTAAAAGTAAAGACATAACTGGAGCAGGGAAAACAAACAAACAGAACGCCCTGGCCGCCCTGAAACACAGCCCGCACACCTTGACACTCAGCGTGCGAGGAGGACTTAGCGTCTTGATCGCCTCGGGCATAGAATCCCCACGACAGGGTGGCCTCCGCCATAGACCTATACACGCTTTGGCTCCAACACGTTCCCCCGTGGAGCCCCTGCAAATGGACCGCAACACACTGACATTATGTAGAAAGTAGAAATTACCTTGATCTATATACCTCAAATACAATGACACATACGTCAAAATAGCTTAAATATGTCGCGTTCCTTGTTTGGAAATGTTTCCTGCATTGTCCAAAGCAGTTACGAATGGCAATACGGTTCTGTGCTAGATGACCAGTTCGCTGAGATTAACAAAACCTTAGCTAACGAAAGCCCCGTGAACGCCCGAAACCCTGCGCTCTCACGAAGCATGTGGTGCCCAAACAGACAACCACTACACCTGAAACCGGCTCCAGTCCCCCGCTGCGACCCAAGACAATAATTGACATTTCTACAATGCAAACGTCGCTTTCCCAGCCCCCAGCCAAAGGAGGCCAGTGACTCGCTTAGGCCATCCTGAAATTCCCACATCCGGTTCTCAGGCAGAAAATCTCAGTCTGCCAAACGCCGTAGCGATTTGCTATTTATAAATCGTTCACCCTACAGTGTATGAATGATTAAAATTACCACAATGCCAACTGCTTTGCAGACTAATCAACACCAAATCCGTTAGCAGAAAATTGGAGAGCGAGCGATAGACAGCATGAACAATCTTCGTTTTCATGACTTCTAAATTCTTTTGCAAGCCAACCCTTCAACTTTTTTTTTTTTTTTTTTTTTTTAAGCAGTTGGTTGCACTTAAGTAGAAGCATCTGCACAAACGGAATACACATTTGCAAATTTCTCGGCATTTTGAATGTCAATGAATGAATAGAATCCGCCAAGTGTGAAGAGAATAGACTCTTTCCTAAAAGCTGCTCCCAGTCTCTTTTTGACTGTGGAAGCAAAGGTCGAGTTGCCTGTGATGTGAATCTAACCCCCGGCCTCTCTCTTTTGCTGCTATTTCTGGCTCAGGAAAAGGATTAAACGCCCATTTAAAAGAAGAACATAAAATACAGTCATCATTCTAAGTTCATTTAAAAGGTGCTTCCCTGCACTTTCCTCACACCGCTTCCAGCACCACCGCACAGTGTCACAAACGACAGAACCAGAACGCGGCGGCGGCCGTGGATCAGTGACCGTGCAACCAGAATGCCCCTGCAACCGCACAAAACAAACACCTGAGGCCATGCCTGTTCCCTGCCGTCACTGTGCCATCTGCAAGCTCCACAAACAGGGTGTCTGGCCCTCCGCGCCACGACTGCCCCGCTGCCGCCCCAGAACTCAGACGGTCTCTTGGGCACCAAAATCAACAAAACATGCCTCCGCGCGCGGACCCAACAAGGGGGTGCAGACACGGGTGCGACCGCACTGCGCTAGCTCAGTCAACACTGTAATGACCAGCTTCCCGCACTCACCCCGCCAGTGGTCGCATGCCTGGGCATGGATCCCACCGAACAACACCTTCGCAAATGCGCTGCCATATACCCAATGCTCCCGCGCTGACCTTATTGTTCACGCTGCGATTGCCAACTGTGCAGCAAAACTCTTCCCAATACCAGCGACGAAGCCAATTATTTGCACCCATGCTATCTAGCCCCAGAGGTCGCTGAGAGAAGGGGACGACTGGGGCCGCATGAACTCCACCAAGCGCGTAGGGGGGGGGAAGCGAGCGCCACTGGGGCCGTGGTCGGAACGGTGCGCAACGATTCTTGGACTGCCCCAACCGCAACTGCCAATGCGCCGCGGTGCTCACTGCCCCCCGCCCCTTGGGACCCTGGGAACCGTGACCTTCGGATGGACACCGCCGGAGGGTAGGACCGCGGGAGGGGGACCCGCTTTGCTCACCGCCCTCTCGCCCCCACAGCGAGCTACACCGATCCCGCCCGCACTTGGCAATAATACATCAGCCAGGGAAGATGCCCAATAGGAATACCCGACAGGGCCCGGACCAATGCCAGTGGAGAGACTGGGGCTCCCGCACTTAGTCCACCCTCCCTACCATGCAACCCAGCCGCCTTGTGCACCCCAGCCCTGCTGGGCACCCCGCCCAGGGAGCTGTGACGGGACCACCCCCAACCCTGACACCGAACTGGCGGGCGGGGGCCGAGCCCCTGACCGGGACGGGCTCGCGGTCTCGCTGACCCCGGTGCACTTCCCAGCCTGCTGCAGCACCCTGCCCGGCGGCCCCTCCTGCGCCGTCATGCTGACCCCAGAAGCCCCGGCCGCGACCGGGCGAGGCCTCCAAAACATGTCGCCAGCTGATGGCATCCCGCATCGCCCGAGCTGGCCGCTTGCATAGACCCCCGGGGGGGCACCCGGATGTTCCCCACCCGTTCTGGAAGCGCCAGCCCCCTGACCCGAAACCGGGAAGGCACCGTGCTACCGGCACAGCGGGCGGAACCCCCAGCAGTACCCGAAAGTCTGCCCCAGTGATTCTCACCCTCCGTTGAGAATCACTCCGGACATGCGACCCGCCATTTTGACCGGCCCACGTGGGCCATGCTCCGCCTTAGGCATCTCCGTTATAAAGGACCCCCCTCTAGGCTATAACCGCCCCGCACGAGCCCCTCGAACACAACACGGAGTGCTTGCCGTTGTGTCTATTGCCCCAGCAGGCCGGCGCTCTGATGCGGACCTCCTAGGGGTAACGATTTCGATCCCTGCAGCACCGGAGAGCCGTTTACATGGCCAAGATCACACGCGGCACTCGCGTGTGGAAAGGTGCGCTACGGATTTACAGTGCCGTTTATTTTTTGAGGAGTGGGGCGTCGGGGGGTGCCAGGTGAGATGGAAACGCTCTCTTCTGGACCGGGGGAGGAGGGCCCATACGGGCAGGGAGCGGGCACCGGCAGATGGGCTGCCCCAGGTGCATCGCCTGCTCTCTCCCCTTACATTTGCGTAGGGTTCTGCCAGAAAAAGGTGACCTTGCCACCACGGGAGCGAGAGCAGCCCCCTCCCGTAGGCCACCCCATGGGCAGCAAGCAGGCATCTTCCACCAGACCCCCTGAGCCCAAATCGGGCAGGCACACCCAAGCCGGGAAGCATTCGGTATGTCTCCCGCTCCGTGCCCCCTCGCCCCCACCGGACGGCACAGTGCTGGCCTCCGGCCAGGGAAGGGTGCCGCTAACGGAGCCCCCTCGGAGCTGACTGATCCCCCCCTCCGAGAGCGGACCTCCAGCCAGGGCTGGTCACGCATCCCCGCCTCAATGGAGGGAACGGGTGGGGGAGGTGGGGCAGATCAACACTCACCGCCACTGTAAGCAGCTCCTGCGAACGACCGCAACAGAGGGGGCAACCACAAGACGGCGTGTCCGGGCGCGCGAAAGAGGACGACAAGATGGTGGGGGGAGGCCTATATACCCCTCCCCCTGTCCTCGCGCCCCGGACGTGATTCTAGCCTATCGCGCTGCGACCAGGCTTGGGGGACTCCTCCCTGAGTCCCTGCCCCTACGGGGGTGTGGGGTGCCCAGCTGGCACTAGAGGGCTGCCCTCTTTAGTGGCCCCCTGCGGGGGCCTCGGACAGCCGCATTGTGTACTGTAAGTAATCACCAGAGGACTTCCCTCCCGCATCGGGATTAGTGAGTGACCGGGCGGTAAGAAGAGAGAGTAAACGGCTCGGGATGCCCGAGCGTTACCAGGGCAGACTCTGCCTGACCAAGTGTGGCAGACGCTGAGCAGGCATTTTGCCCAGGAAAGTGTCAAAAGTTTAAATCAACGTGTTCCCTATTCCAAAGAATAGAAGAAAACGGGTTCAGGGAGCAACTCCCCCCCCTCCTTCGCTGGGTTACATTAGAGAAATGGATGTAGTCAAGTACGAAGCATAGGGGTAAATAGGGCCAGGGATTCAAGTGGGATAGATACTTTGGTATAAATGAAATTCTATAAGAGGCATAAGTTATTTTACTGTAACATACCCACTGATAGTTTTAAGAGCCCTCAATTCACTATTGGTGTGATTTCACAGAACAAAAATTTGCTGAATTCCGTAGTAAATCTTTGCTATTCTCTACCTGGTGTATCTATTGACCAGGTAAAACCCAGGTGTACATGTATCATAGCTTTTGTCAGGATCATGTTGAGAAAGTGTCCTATCTCTTATAGTTCATTTAGGCCGTGTACAGTCGTGTTGGCGACGTATCAGTTCGGCTTCTAGTCTAATTAATGTAGACTCTGAGTTCAGGATTCTTACATGACTGAAAACTGCTACTCTATATCCGAGGCTGAGTGGGATGTCGGTCGAGGTCGCTCGAAGGGGTATGGCCGATGTAAATAACGGCCCGGCTTAAAAAATACAGAAGCTAGAGTTGGTGCTTGGCGTGGCGTCCGCCCTTCTGGTGTCTCGCTGCTTCCGTCACCGCATTCAGAGATGATGCAACCTGTGACATTACACATAAAATGAGCCAGGACTGTTTGCATTGTCAGTGGTGTTATTTTCATAAAAGAAATAGGCAATGACGTGGCTCCATGGGTTATAATATTGGTAATGTCTCCGTTCTCGTGGGAGAGAATGGCCCCACCTGTGCGTTGGCTCATCATCCAGCGATTCAAAAGAGTTTAACCTAGTTCACACCAGTCCAGCAGCAATGGCAGAGAGGCAATGTCTGGAGCGTTCGGGACCACCGGCAGGCTAAAAGCTAGGTTTCTGGTCCCAACAGTGGTGGCAAGGACAGCTTTGCCCAAGCAACCCCCCCCCCCTTGCCCATCTCATTTTCAGAAGATGGGTTTGTGCGGCCAAACCCCTCGAAAGGGGCTGGGCCACAGTCGTCCATCTTGGGTAGCATGACACTGCTCAAACACGGACGAGGGCGGTCTCAGGACAATGTTGTTTTGAGGTAAAGTACTGCAACACCCTATACTGGTTCCCAGCAACCCAGGGACTAATCTTTCGTAAACTTTAATAATTTCGAGGCCAACTGCATGGCCTGATGTAATCACAAGGTCCCCAAACGCAGGTAGCAACCTTTATGGAAGCAGCAAAGACACATAGGGTAATATATTAAGTTCGCACTTAGAGTTGCACAGCACATAAGAGGAGCATATGCACGGAACACACACTAGGTGAAAGGCGAGGCCAATTGCGCAGCTTGAACAGCTCATGTGCAAATTAACAGATAATCTGGTAGCGGGTGGACAATTGGTACGAATGACATATTTGGAAGGAACATTTACCCGAAGCTGGAATAAGGCGGCCAACATGCCTATGCACTGCATTTATACAGGCTATGAGCCTACAGCCCTCCGGTTACTATAACTTAACAGGGCATAGCAGGTGTATTTGTAAAGTACACACTCACCAGGAAAGGCCTCCTTGGCGCCGTTCAGGCACTCGCACCTGCAGTGCTGTGGAATTGTTCTTTGACTTATAATTTGTTCATGTCCAGCTGGGTTAAGTTTGGGGGGGCGAGTTGCCCAACAGCTGATAAGTATCATGGACACTTCGGATGTCTTGTGGGCCTGTCCAAGCAAGGGTTCAAGTGCCAGAAGTCGGCACTGGGATACAATTTCACAGGTCTGTGGAGCGGCAGAACAGAAGGGGGCTTGTGTTTGTCCTCCTGGTCACAGGTTCAGAGACTGGTAGGTCCACTTAGCATTCCATCCTTCAGAGGTCGATAAAACAAGTACCATTGAGTTGGGTAACAATAACCATGTTATTCAGCGCCAAGATACCATGGGGTGAACGTATTCACAATTAGTCAGAAATTGAAAATTTAAAGGAATTTTGTGATATGCTGTGGGCTCACTCAGCAGTGTAGTAAGCGAGAGTTTTGCACAATTTCCGTAGGCCGGATGGGTGGCGCAGGCAACAAGTTTAACCCAGCCGAAACAAAGCAGGGCACTCTGTGTCTGATGCACAATAGACATACATTCGCAAACCAGAGTGACACCATTCAATTGGCGCCGTAGTTTATCACCAAAATTGCCTGCGCTGATGTCTGGTCGATGCCACTAATGATGGGCATGTTGCTTAAGTTAAGCTATAATCACCCGCCCTTTAGCCATGGCAGCCTGGGGGGTGTGGGGAGTTGTCACCTTACAAGTGCGCTGTGTTTTAGAAAGTTGGGGAAACACTGGTTTAGAGCACAAGGGGCAATAACGTAGTAAGGAACACTAGGCATTCCCAGATTGAAGAAAGGGCAGGTAGCCGGACGTACTGTTCCCCCCCTGTTCCCACTGACTGGTCTGCCCCCTGGTACACATTAGCAGAAGTTTGGGTGAGCCAGACCTCACCTAGAGGTGCCTGGCTTAAGTTTGAGGGACAAGTCCAAAGTGTCACATTTACTGAACGTGTAAAAAAAATTCTATTATCTCGCAAGCTTGCGCAGGCTGTGGTGTCCGCAGAGTTTGGGGCAGGTTAGCATCCCCACCTTGCATTCAGCATTCCAACAGCACAATAGTTGACAGAACATGGGAAACGCCTTCCCAAATATGGCACCAGAACACAAGGTTAGTCAGGGCCAACTTGTCTGTTGGGCGACTCGTGCAGGCGAAGGCTCATTACAGTTCTTGCAAAGTCACACCAGTTCGGAATTGAAGCGTTGCCTTAGGTATCCCTGGGCATAAAGGAAGGCCAGACAAGCAGCCAGGGGATCACAGAGCAGGTGCACTCTGCTCTTAGCATAGTATATGCAGGCTGCATCACCTACACCTAGGAAGCAAGCATTTCTTTGGGTGTTGGGTTGGACCCATACTGGACATCAAGTAATAATTTAGCTATGCTAACTTGCCGGTGAAGATAATTTATTCGGGAGCAATTGAGCGCTGCAGGTGGCAATTCCTTGCTCGAGATAGATGAAAGCTTTAGGTCCCTGATAGTACTCACATACTGGTCCAGTGGCTACCGGGCCATCGCACCCCAGGTTGGGGGGTCAACTCTGTTAAATCCTAGGGTGGACTAGGAGGGTACGGGACTGGTGCTTAGGAAACCCTGACGGAGCATGGGAGATGCTGGCAGTAGGTCCACAGCACTCCACCAGTTCTTCCCCACCAGTGGTATTAAAAGTATCCCCAATTTTCACCGGGCTGTCCCGTTGGGAAAAAACTACAGCAGAGACTGGTAGGGGGGAGGTCCCCCAACACATACTGGCCATCCACTTTGTTGTTCACAACAACTGCACATGTGAGAGTCCAATTACCTGTGCATAGTTCATTCAGATACACAGTATCATTTTAATTTAAATAATCGCTGTAGTTGCAAGTTGCAAGCGTGAGACTCCCCCAAGGTCAACTGCTCACATTATCAGCAATAAAGCTGCCTGGGAAGTCTGGGTGCAGTCACCACAGATCAAACTGAACAGGCAACAGTCCGGCAGGAAAGGAGGGATGTTGAATTGATTGCCCACTTAGCAGTATGACTATTGCACAGGGGGATGGAGGGTGATTCAAGGGACACGGGTGGTGTGGCGGCAACGCTAGACGGTCAGCTTATGCTGGGTAAGAGGTTCCGCATCACCAACCAGAAGGGTGCCAAGTGGCAAAAACCAGTAAATAGGTTTAATATGTGTGTGTCTCTGGCCTTACGGCTGTGTGGAGCCAGTCTCATTTAGAGGTACGCCCAGGTGAAAATTGTGTGCTTCTTAAGGTTCTCATGACCAATGCAGTTTGTGGTATCTCCCAGCGGATCCACTGAAGGTGTACTGCAGCTAAACATGAAACTGGGAATCTGGGATTCCGACACTTTTGCTGGTTTAAGCATCCAGGGTCAGAGATGGATAGCAGGTACTGTGCATCTGTGATCCGACGTCAGTTAAGCAAGCGGGGTGCGCTGCGTAAGTTGTCACTACACGAAAGGGTGAGGTGTCGCCAATAGTGGGCACAATAGATATATTCTTTCAAACCAGATTTGACACCAGGGTTTAGCAATCAAAGGGGTCTGTGCAATTGTCTGGTCAACGGGGCGAAGTAAGTGCACCCCAGAACCGAGAGTAGGTGACATGTTGCTGCAGTTAAGCTCAAATGCCCCGCCCGGTTAGCTATATTAGCCACGCTGGGTGGGGACGCTGTCAGCCAACATAGTGTGCTGCTGTCCCAATAAATGGGGAAACAAGGTGTCAAGCACAAAAGGCTACTATGTAAATAGAACATTTGGCACGTCCAGTATTCAACAAAATTAAAATTTAATGGAGCAGGTAATTTCCCACTGCTGGGGCTGCACAGGGTGGGCAGTGTGAACCCCCCCAAATTTGGGAATAATCTAGTATGGGGGTAAACTAGGGCTTAGTCAATCCTGAATGTTAGGCACCATATTGCAGACAGTGCGCACTGTATTAAATCAGACAGAATCACTAAGCTGGTAAGCCCAGGGGGTTTCACCACAGAGGGAGCTGAGCAGGCGAAATTCCCATAAGGAATAAGGGATGCATGGCAAGTGCATGAGGACACCCTTGCTCATTGTCACATACTTCTAGTTATGAACATTCCTGTGCGCCATGATTTAGCAATCAAAGAGACTGTGCAAATGTCGGGTCAACCTCAACAAAATATTTGCACTCTGCTCCATGGGCATGTTACGGGTTGCTTCAGTTAAGCATAAACCTTCTCGCCCTGATAGCCAAAGTAGGCAGGCAGGTTGTGGGAGAAGTCACCTAACAAGTATGCTGCTGTCCCGTAGATTAGGGACACAGGTGTTCAGGCACATACAGTGCTAGAAGGACGGCAGCTAGGTGAGATCAGTAAATAGATGGGGCAATGTGAGCTATGGTTGTCTGAAATCGTCCCACCCAGAGTTGGCACAGGGCTGAGTCATGTGAGGCAGTGGAACTTTCCCGCAGGAGGGTGAATAGTTCAATGCACAAGTTTGCAAGCCAAAGGGGCTTTGGTTTCATCAGACACTAGCTGATCCAGGCTAACGTCAAGGGCTATTGTGATACAGATGGGGGTCCACCGGTCTCCGGTGGGAATGGTCCTGTTCCTCTTGGGTTGCAGGAGGCCCTGGAGATGAGAGGTTGCAGGTGAGAATATAGCTGTTTTGGTGGGGGGGCTCTGGCGACGACGGGGGCCGCCTCCAGAGCTCTGGCGGAGTTACAGGGCGATCTGGAAGCAGATGGGTACAGAAGGGTACCTCTGCAGGAGCACAATAGGGGTGCCAGAGCCAAATCCCAGGAGCCTCATGGCAGGTTCCTGGAAAACCGCGTTGGCGCCCCGTTAGTCCTTCGGGCGGTTGTGGGCCTGAACAACTGGGGGCTTGCCTTGCTACGCTCCACCCTGAAAGGAGCGTGAGTAATAAGGGACCAATGTGTCACGTGATCCGGAAAGAGGATCACCCCATAAGGTGTAGCACTTATTGGGTTCTCGACAGTGCTTGGCTCATCAGGCGGGCAGGGCAGCATAGGTTGGTTACAGCTGCCTGCCCTTGGATCGCCCGTAAGATAACCCACCATATTGCATACTTTTGTATAGAATAAACCTGCAGCAATATTTTCCCAAACAAAAGTTGTGTTGTGTATTTATTTATTCATCATGCATGCTCTGTTGTTGTGTGGGTGGGGTGTGTTGCCAATAATGGCACTATGCGGCTGCCCGCGGCCCACGCAGGGGGCCACCCTAAAAGGGTGGCCCTTTAGTGCCATTTGGGCTCTAACCCACCCCCTCTAATGCCGGGACTCAGGGAGGAGTCCCCCTTGCCTTAGGCGCGCTAGGCGCGTCACTTCCGGCGCGCCGAGGAGGTGGGGAGGGTATTTATGCCTCCCCCGGCCATCCTGGCGTCCTCTGTTGTGCCAGGCACGCCGTCTCCCACCCTACCGCTTACCTGGCATGGGGTGGCAGGCAAGGTACATGGAATGTTGTAATGTTTTCTTTTGTGTTGCAGGCGGAGTTACAGGGCGATCTGGAAGCAGATGGGTACAGAAGGGTACCTCTGCAGGAGCACAATAGGGGTGCCAGAGCCAAATCCCAGGAGCCTCATTGCAGGTTCCTGGAAAACCGCGTCGGCGCCCCGTTAGTCCTTCGGGTGGTTGTGGGCCTGAACAACCGGAGGCTTGCCTTGCTACGCTCCGCCCTGAAAGGGGCGTGAGTAATAAGGGACCAATGTGTCACGTGATCCGGAAAGAGGATCACCCCATAAGGTGTAGCACTGATTGGGTTCTCCACAGTGCCTGGCTCATCAGGCGGGCAGGGCAGCATAGGTTGGTTACAGCTGCCTGCCCTTGGATCGCCCGTAAGATAACCCACCATATTGCATACTTTTGTATGGAATAAACCTGCAGCAATATTTTCCCAAACAAAAGTTGTGTTGTGTATTTATTTATTCATCATGCATGCTCTGTTGTTGTGTGGGTGGGGTGTGTTGCCAATAATGGCACTATGCACGTTGCAGGAGGTTGCCCTCTGCTGGTTTTGCAAGGGTGCATACTAATATTAAATAAAATATGTATCTGGTACCTCTGCTAAGGAGCTGCTTTGGGATTTCAGCGTGCCCAGCAGCTTCCTTCCATCTGCTGCTGGGTCATTGCTGAATCTGAGATCTCGTGGACACTTTCTGTCACCGGCACGCAGGCAGCTGCTTACATTGACTAAGCTAATGTATCTGAAATTAGGTCTGAAAGATGTGTCAATACTTGTTTTGTTTTCAGGTTAACCGGTGTAAGGAAAAACCATTATTGATTTACTAAGGAGACACTTGACAGCATATAACTGGCATATATGGCTTGAATATTAGCTCCTGCCTATAAATGTTGCCCACATTAAACGGTAGCCGTGATGAAACGTGGGGTGCTCAATGTACCCCATTAATAATGCGGGGGTATTCAGAACATTCACAGGAATCAAGGTCCTAATATTGCCAAAATATACTGTGAAGTATTTCAAGTTCTCCAAGGCGTTGCATATTGTCCTGCCTATGAGGGAGCGGACAGTGAGGTTCTAGGGGTTCCTCTGAAATGCCTGGCTGATGTCGTTAGATTAAGGAAATTGCAGGAGAAGATTATACAAGTAACTACTCGTGAAAGCAGGAA
This sequence comes from Calotriton arnoldi, assembly GCA_963921515.1. Classification (NCBI taxonomy): domain Eukaryota; kingdom Metazoa; phylum Chordata; class Amphibia; order Caudata; family Salamandridae; genus Calotriton; species Calotriton arnoldi. The sequence goes on along the minus strand of CAWUFW010007150.1, from coordinate 143,625 downwards.
GTAACGAAATGGCCACAATGTAGCGCCTTAATCAGTAGAATTCGACGGTGATTTCTTTTGCAATAGTCACAGTCAGATGACACCCCAAAAACGTTTTAGTTCCCCCATATGAGTACAGGATCACGACGATCATGAATGTAATTTGTTCGTGAGGCCAGTTCCTCAGTGTAGGTGCCACTGTTGTACACTTGAAAATAATCACGAGGTGTAAAATATTCCACATTAATCAACAATCCTTAATTAACACTAACAAAATAGCCCTGCATAAGTTAAACTCAGAGAAGACATTGTTCTCCTCTGCGATGTTTTGGGAGTAGAAAAGCTCTGCAAAAGGTAAACTTGCAGAGAAAAATTCTACACACATTTGCCATTCTGAATAGAAAAGTTCAGCAAACTAGCATAGAGAAGAAAAAGATCTTCATTATGTATAGAAAAGTTCGTCATAAGGACAACTTTCAGGGAAAAACGTTACACGCAGTGTGGCTCAGTTCACACAGACTGAAAAGGATTTTCTGAGTGGTAGACATGACCTCGCTATATAAAGAAAAACGTCATGTGAATGAAGGCAAAGTTAAACTGGAACGCTTTACAAACCTTTCAAAGGGTGAATTCGGAAAGTTTTTAAATCTTGGTTGGTGGGAAAATAATTTTGCAGGACACTAAGGCATACTTTAGAATATGCCTGGAAAGTTTCACTAGTCCTGTGACACATTTCTAGTGCAGAATTATACATTTTGTAGAGGGAAATTCAGGCAGATGTGCGTATGCTCCTTTTTAGGTCGAGCCTATAGCGGCAGCGCGCATGCAGTAATGGAGTATGGAGTGGAAGCTCCGCCCACTCTCCGTCCATGTTTTTAATTGGCTCGTGTCATTGTCTTTCGTAAATGCTGCCGTCTGATTGATCATGAGGCTTATTAGTCCCTCCTTATTATGGCCATGTCCTCATTTGTATCCTTCCATGGCTACTGGCCTCTTTACTACGAGTGTTGCACGGTATGTGTTATTTAGATTGTGAGCACTATTTTTCATTAATAAGGTTCTCTTACTGCCCGTGCCTTCACCCTAAATCCTGCAAATAAGTGTCAATTGGCAATTCATATATAAAATAATAATATAATAATATATAGGATGCTGCTATTTTAATTAATCTTTGAACACGGTAAATGGAAGGAAAGTTCAGTGGCTACAGTTCTATATATTTTTTAAAGTTTCACAGTAGCTTGTTGTGGCCTGGCTTGCTGCCTGTGGGTGAATTGCGGACTTGTTCACATCATGTTCTGATTGGAAGCTGAGCTGTGGGCAGCATACGTCAAACAGACTGCGAGGCCGCAGTGGAACCTGTGTGCTCACATCATGAGAAAAACCCTCTCGGGGCACCAGCACTAGACGGAGCAGGACTAGACTATTTTAAGGGGGAGCCCAGAGGAAGGAAGCGCTGCTTGACAAATAAATACACTTTTCAGCGTCATGGAGCTTTGTCACACTCCCGCGCGCTCCATACATCAACTTTTCAATATGAGGAGGAAAGGCCTGCACACAAAGGTCTCAATTTAGCGGGGCATTTGGATGCAATTTAACCACTGTCCAGCGCTGACCGATTAGGAAACATCTGGGTTCAGCCAGAAATGTTCAGAAATGTAATTTACGAACCATGGGGGTGATTATGATGGCGGGCGGATCGCCACCGCCGGGCCGGCGGTGGCAATCCGCCCGCCATCACAACCTGATTTAAGCGCGGCAGACGCAAAGTGCGTCCGCCGCTTTTCCGCTGGTCGGCAATCGTTCCGATTGCCGGCCGGGCGGAATTGGGCCTCAATATGGTGGCGGTGCCTACCAGGCACCGCCATCCATATTAGGATGTGTGGGTAAACTGGGCCATAGCGGCCATGAAGAGGCTGGCGGGGATGTGCTTTGGGGGCCTGTTGCGGGCCCCCGGGGGATGGGGGGTGGGGGCTGCACTTGGGGGTACCTATGGTACCCCCCTCCATTTGCATGCACAAGGTGGCAGGCACCGGGTGGTGTCTGCCACGTTGTGCATGCAAATTCACACCATGGTACATTGGCATTGCGGCGGGTGATGCTGTAAGCAGCACCCGCCGCAATGTCATAAATGCGGTCCCAACACCGCGAGGATGGCGGGCGGACTCAGGTCCGCCCGCCATCCTAATAGGCCCCCATGTTTTTCAATTAATAAGAAGGCACACAATTCCCACATGAATACCTTCGTGTAAAAGATGTTAATGCACAATATAGTAACTGCGCAAAAGTGCTCGGGGCTGTCCGCACAACAAGCGCGTGATTTATTGGCTTTAAATGCCAGCAATTATAGCCCTTCCAGGTGTCTCCTATTGTTTTCATAGGCGCCTTTCCCCTAGGAGGACTCGCGCTTCCACAGGGTGGCTTGAGAGTGAAAAGATGTCTGTTTATCACCCAAGGCTAGCACTGTGTTTTGGTTTCTTTACAGGCATGGAAACCTATAAATAGTATGGGGGAAGGAGGGGGGGTGGGGCAGTGCTGGCAGGATTCCTGGGATTTTCTGAGGCTTATCTATTGCTCCCAGGAGCCTGAAGACCTTGCAAAACAAGCATTTGCAATGCAATAGGTCTCGCAATTAGGCAAGTTTGAGCTATTGGCATTGTAAATGACAATGCCTTTTATTGATGTTTTGGTTTTTAAAACATAAATAAAAGGCATTGTCATTTACAATGCCAATAGCTTAAACACGCGTAAATGCGAGACCGATTGCATTGCAAATTCTTGCTCTTTTCTCTTTCCCCTGTGGATTCCCCTGTGGAGAATTCCCTTCCCTTATTCCCCCACTAAGTTTGGGGGTGAGCTGTTCCGCTTCCCACCCTGGAAGAAAAGTTATTACATTTGCTGGTGAGGGTGAAAATTGGTCAGATCGAAGCTTGTGGATCAATCAAACAGGATTTGTAGAGCGCTGCTTGTCACCCACGAGTGTATACAGGCGCTGAGAGCCAAGCTGCTAAGATGGAAACAATTGAACAACCAGGTCTTGAGTTCCCTTCTGAATTACAGAAGAGAGGGTGAGGTCTGGAGGTGGAGGGAGAGGCTGTTGCAGGACTTCGCAGCGAGGTAGGAGAAGGAGCGTCTTCCACTGTTGCTTAGATGGATGCGGGGTGTGTGAGTAAGGGAGGCAGAGCGCAGGAGTCTTAAGGGTGGGTGGAAGCTCAGGTGATGGTTGATGTATGCTGGTCCTTGCTTTTGCAGGGCTTTGTGTACATGGGCTAGCATCTTGAATTGGAATCTCTTGTGCATGGGGAGCCAGTGCAGTTTCTTAGGGTGTGGGGTGATGTGGCCCCGTTTCGATAAGTCAAGGATGAGTCTGGCCGCTGAGTTCTGTATGGTCTTCAGCCTCTTCAGGAGGTGTGTGATAATTACTATGTAGAGTGCGTTGTCATAGCCCAAGCCTCTACTGATGAGGGCTTGAGTGATGGTGCATCTGGTGGTGATTGGGAGTCATTTGAAGATTTTTTGGAGGATGTGAAGAGTGAGGAAGCAGGCGGCATGGGAGACTGCATTGAGCTGGTTTTTCATGGTGAGTTTCCTGTCCAGGATAATGCCGAGGCTCCGGGCATGGTCTTTAGGAGTGAGTAAGGGTCCCAGTTCGGCAGGCCACCAGGAGTCGTTCCACAGGGAGGTGTAGTTCCCAAATATCAGTACTCCTGTTTTGTCTGTGTTGAGTTTGAGGCAGTTGTTTTGCATCCAATGGGCGATGCTGGTCATGCACAAGTGGAAGTTGGCCCTCGTGATTGATGGATCTTCACATAGAGAGAATGAGCTGGGTGTCGTTTGCGTAGGAGATGATGTTCAGTCCATGGGTTCTGGATTTTGGCCAGGGGGGCATGTAGGCGTTGAACAGAGTGGGGCTGAGTGATGAACCTTGATCACTAGAGATGATGTTCTTGGGTTCCATGTTGAATGATGAAAGTAGGATTCTCTGGGTTCTTCCGGTGAGGAAAGATGTTATCCATTTGAAGGCATTCTCTTGGATTCCCATCTGATGAAGCCTCTTCATCAGGGTGTGGTGGGATATGGTGTCAAAGGCTGCTGAGAGGTCGAGGAGGATGAGGGAGGCCATTTCTCCCCTTCTCGGAGGGTTCCAATATCATCGGTGGCTGCAAACGGGGTGATTTTGGTGCTGTGGTTCATGCGGAATCCGATTTGGGATGAGTCCAGAAGATCGCTGTTCTCCAGGTATTCCATGAGTTGGCAGTTAATAGCTGTTTCAAGGGCTTTAGCAGGAAAGGGGAGCAGGAAGTTTGTCTGGTAGGTATTGAGACCCTTGGGGTCGGAGGACAGTTTCTTGAGGAGGGGTTTGACTTCAGCATGTTTTCACTGTTCTGGGAAGGTGGCCGAGGTGATGGATGTGTTGAAGATGGCTGTGAGCTTGCTGCTGATAGTCCTGTTTCCAAGGCTGAACATGTGGTGGGGACAGGGGTCCTTAGATGCTCCTGACTGCATGGAGGGCCCTGATGGGTGTGGAGCTCTGTGTGGTGAGCTGGTCCCGAGCAGTGGTCCGGTGGTCAGAGTTAGCGTTTGTGGGAGCGAGGAGGCTGAGGATGTTGGTGGTGGTGGGTTGGGGTTCGTAGTGTTTGTAGATAGTAGAGATCGTGTCATGGAAGAAGTCCGCCAGGGTGTTGCAGAATTCTTGGGAAGGGGCGATGATGTTTTTGGTTGCTGAAGGGTTGGAGAACTCCTTGATGATGCTGAAGAGTTCTTTGCTGTGGTTGGTGCTGGCTGCGATGCAGTTGGCTTGGGTGTACTTTTTTGTCTCTTTCAAGTGTTGGTGGTGGTGGTTGAGTGAAGTCTTGAAGGTGGTGCGGTCTGTGGGCTCCTTGCTGTTGTGCCATTTCCTTCCTTGTTGTTTGCAGTTGCATTTTGTGGTTCTCAGTTACAAGGTGTACCAGCTGGCATGCAAAGATGTTTTAAGGCATGGGCAAAGTAGGGTCTGGCCCAGGGCCCCAACCTTTGAGGGGTCACCTGATAGAGCCAGCTATGTTCTGCAGAGAGTCTTGCACTGATGGACTTGAACAGATTGTTGTAAATAGCGTTTTCTATCATTTATTTTTAATGTGTGAGAGTCTATTACAGACATTTTGCAGACAAAATGTGTTTATGTTTCATGCAACATCCATATAAAAAGTTTCTTTTGGATCAATAGAGGACTTCACATATGAGAAATAGGAGGGTGTGACAGAGATTATTTGCAGTAATATTAGGGAGCTGCTGCTGGGTTACAATACTGAAAACACACATCACTATCCCTGAATATCAGATGAACACACATTTAGAATTTGACCAAAGAGGGCATGAAAGAGCTGAAACTGGATCATAAAACTAAAGCCGTTCCGAACAGGGGCATCATAATACATTTGGCCCAGGGCCCCCAAAATCCTTAAAACGTCCCTTCTGGCATGCTTGGTGAATCTCTTGAGCTAGGTGGATTTGATGGGGGCGACCTTGTCAGCACAGTTAGTGATCCAGGTGGTGAAGTTCTTAGCCTATGCAAGGTTGGTTGTGGTGTCAGGGCGGGAGGTGTTGAAGGTGTCGATCCATAGGCTTTCGGATACTTTGCTCCAGCTGCAGTGTGAGGTGAAGGGCGGCTTGGTGTTGGTGCTGGGGGCTGCTGTGATGGTGAAGTGGACGATAGAGTGGTCCGTCCAGGTGAACTTGTTGACATGACTGTACTTGAATGTGTTGCTGGCTGTGAAAATTGGGTCAAGTGTGTGTCCTGCATTGTGTGTGTGGATGGTAACTAGTTGAGTGAGGTCAATGTTGTTCATACTTTCGAGGAGGTTGGCTTTGTTGGGGTCGTTGGGGTGAAAATTGAGGTCTCTGAGGAAGATGTAGTGTTCGCTGATGATGGCTTGAGGTGCAATGAATTCGGGTATGGCGTCTCAAAAGTCGAGGCGTGCAAGGGTGTCTCTATATGGTGGTTTTGACATCTGTTTTAAGTTGGAAGTTGAGGTGTTCCATGAACAGGGTAGTGTCGTCTGCAGCGGTGGTGCAGTTCATGGTTTCTTTTTGACTAATGGTGATTCTAACATCCTTGTTTTTTGATGTGGTCCCGGCGTGCTATCTTATAGCCACTAGGTGTGGCAATGACGATGTCGGGAGCGGATGCAGGATTGAGCCAGATCTCAGTGAGGAAGATGACATCAGGGATGAGGGAGGTGATGGTATCCCAGATCTTGCTGGCGTGTTTGCTGAGCAATCAGGCATTGAGAAGGAGGCAGTGGAGTTGTCCAGGTGTAGTCATGGTTGGTGTGGTGGCGGCGGTTGCGTGTGCTGGTGCTCCGGTGTGCACTGGTGCTCTGGTATTGCAGGAGAAGAGGCAGTTTTTGCATGCAAAGGGTCCTTCTGTCGATCATGGAGAGGTGCAGCAGCAGTTGTTGATGGGGAATCTGGAGTCCAAGGCTATAAGCTCAGCACCAACATAACTGCGGGTGACAGGAGATCCAGGGTCCTGGAGCTGGGCGCAGTCCAGGCAGGGACAGGCACATACAGGCTAGCCATTAGCACTCCAGCGGCATGCGTCTGCTGCACAGCTGTACTGCAGCATCCATTAAGTAAGTCCTGGGAGGGGTGCTGGGAAGCAGGAGGTGGAAGCAGTGGGAAAGCGAGCGGTGAGTCGGGCCGGCTCGCAGAGACAGAAACAACACAGATAACCACAGAATACCTGGCACAGACTCAGAAAACAGGCATAGAATAGCAGGCACAAAACAAACAGAGAGAACAATAATGGAGCAGTACAATGATGGAACCGGAACAGTAACAACAGTAAAGAAAAGGGCTGAAGAACACAGCGCGCAAAACTAGGAAGCATAAACTTAAGGCAGTGAGGGGGGAGCTGGAGCATGGACCTGCTCAATGGGGTTGTGCTGCGACCTCCAATAAGTAGGTCCTGGGAGTGCTGCTGGGAGGCGGGAGTGGCGGGAAAGCGAACGTCTATGCCGGCCACCTCGCAGAGACAGAAACAAAAGAGAAGCACAGGTTACAACAGAATACCAGGCACAGACTCAGAAAATAGGAAAAGAATAGCAGGCACAAAACAAACAGTGAGAATAATAATGGTGCAGTACAGTAATGGAACCAGAACAGTAACAAAAGTAAAAGAAAAGGCTGAAGAACTCAGAAGGCAAAACAAGGAAGCTTAAGGCAGCAAGGGGGGAGCTGGATCATGGAATTCCCACAAGCTCACTAGTTTGTTGGCATTCACATACTTTTGAGAAAACTCACACCTTGATCCATCCACTCCCCAACATTTGCGAAGTTTCTGCTATCATAGATTTCTGCACACTTATGACAGTATCTGTCAGGGATCCTTCTGTGAATTTCTGAGAGGTGTAAGTGGAACCATTCTTGTCATATGTTTGTGGCAGAAAATGTCTTTGTTAGTCTAACACGTTATTTGCTTTTGGCTAATTCTGAATTATGCTATGTTTATGTAGTCATAATCATGGCATCTATCATCTAGGTAATACCTTAAAATCTTCTATGGAAGTAAGGACCGGTCACTTGTCTATACTTGTCAAGAGAACATGACTCAGCCTGTTACACGTTATTTGTTGAATATACCTCCGCTGTCTCTCTACTTACATTAAACTCCAGATACTTTATTTTCTTGAACATGTTTCACAATTTTGCTTGCAAAACTATATGTATAGACACCGATTTGTAAAGATGTTGCACACCACCTTCTTCCTGTAATGTACTTCAATGCCTTTTCTTTACAGTGTGTAGCATCTTCCCAGCCAGGGTACCCACTAATGACTACGCCACACATGGAGCTTAGTAATACACGTCTTTATTTGTGTGCGTGTAACTGCGAACTCAACATTCTAAAGCAGCCTTCATTGCAATACACTATATTCATTAAGTAATGACTCTACGGAGTTCATTAGGAGCCAAAAGGGGTTCAGTCATTCTTAATTCTCAAGACACTAGACAGCGCCAGAAGCCTGGTCAATAGTATAAAAAACCTTGTAAGTAAATGAAGTTTGGATTTATTTAGCTGTATTGATAGAACACAGTGATATCATAACTGGACCAGAGGTGACTATACTTTGTACACACTCAACCCGAGTAGTCTACAAATCTAGACTCCAACAGTGACTATTCTGCTCACTCATCTCTGACTGACTAATGTGCCTCATTGGGCAAGAGAGCAGTTCTCAATCGTTTGAATTCTATAGACCCCCGAGGATCACCACTGGATGCCTGTGACCCTGACCTAACCAATGTCTACAATTTGAACTTCGAAAAAATATACAAAACTATAGAAACAAGTATACATCAAACATATACGCAAATTATGAAATATTTTATTTAATTCAAAAACAAATACATGCAAAAATCTTTTTACTGGGAAGGTTGGAGCTTTTCAAAATTCGGTTTTATTTCTAAAAGATAAAGGGCCAGATGTAGATAAAGTAGGAATTGCGATTTCCAAATTGCGATCCTTACTGAATCGTAATTAGGAAATCACAATTCCTTATGTAAGAAAATGTATAACTTCTAATTAGTGATTCCTAGTGGGTCACAAAGCGACCTACCTCGTGATATTAATGAGGTAGGTTGCAATTTGCGACCCATTAGGAATTGCAGCCATCACAGGGACGGTGGCTTTCTGCCACATTTTCAGTGCAATCAGGCTAAGGCCCAATATTAGTTATTCTAATTTAGACACCCTGGGGCATATTCACAAGAACGTGTGATAACCACCGCAAGTTTAGCTTAACGCAACTTCTCACATTGCAGTCCATCGCGGGAAAACAACGCCTTGTTAAAGTAGCATTCTCAACCTGGCGTCACCATGCGATAGTCCCACGATAACGCACCAAATGACCGCGTTAAAAACAACGCGACGCCGAAAAAATGTGAAACACCAACGCGAATAAAGTTGCGAAGAGGCCAACCACGAAAAAAAAAACAGTGACAACCAGCGATAGGCCTGCAATCCCCACGCTTCTGGCGGGAAAATGCACCATAAAAGCTGAACAAGAAAAACACACCATAAACAAATCAAACTGCGCAGCAACATGGATGCACACGGAACGAGTGCCCAGGTCAACGCGAACCCCACAAGCCCCTCAGACCACCAGCAATGAACCTCGGGGTCGGGGAAGGCCAAGGAGAAGAGGAAGAGGAAGACGAGGTACAGTCCGCAGGAAAACCCGATCGTCGTCACGGAGGTGACAGAGCACCAACAACAACTGTCCGTCACCACCACCGTGTCATTAGCAATACAGACGGAAAAATGGCATCCCATCGTGAATGCAGTCGGAGTGCCGAGGAGGCCAAGATGCCCTGGCACGATATCCAAAGCCAAACCAAGCAGAAACCCGCTGCCAACAGGAAGGCAGCAACGGCGAATGGAGGTGGGAGTCCTGCGCCACAGGAGGAGCAGGAGCAAATGGCGGGGGGGGACGGGCACAATGGCACACATGCACAACGACGTGTAGCACACCGCACACCCACAATAACCCTGGGTCATGTCCCTGATCCCCGTGGCACACTGCAGCACACATACAAACATCAAGTAGGCCCCCGTTCACCATGTGCCCAAAGGGGTCCCACCCCACACAACACCAATTACACAACACACACATGCACCCGTGCGAAACACAGCAAAGATGCGTATGTGAGAGCCACACTGACAATGCAAGTGACACCACATGACCAGCAGCATGGCTGGAGTACAATCACCATGACACTGTGCACGCCACGAGACTGAGGTGGCTGAGTGTGGACCACATCCGGAAAGGAGCAGGTCACACTCTGACACATCCACCTGCACAAACAACCACTGACGTCAACAACACATCTGCAGACAAACAATGCACAAGAGTACAAAAAACGTCCAAGAGCACAAATGACCCAAGTCGCAAACATCACAGCACCGCAAAAGCACAAAAGCCAAAGGCACACCGCCTCCAAGGGATAAGGGGCAGCAAAATCGCAACTGCAGGTGCGACTACCACACAAAGCAGCACACACACAAAGCAATTACAGCACACCCACATGGACGACAATGTGGTACACAGCCCAACACCTACACTGCAGAACAGAGGACACAACTGGGTCCGCCTGTGTGTAGAAAATGACCAATCACATCTGACATAGCAGGAAACTGTGAGATGCAAAGGTACGTGTACAACCTCACCTACGTCATGTAGTCCAAATGTCCACTGTCCTGCATCAAATAGTCCGCCCCTCCCAAACAGTCACAATGTACATTGTCATGAAGTCTGAATGTAAAGTTGAACAATGCGGCAACATACATGCCAACACAATGTCAAAAAGCATCTCCCCCACATTGCAGAGGGACAAGTAACACCCCCTGCAGAGCAGACCAGACAACTCTACAGTGATGCTGAAGAGGACCACCACACTTCCGACACCTACGCCCCACAACAGTCCATGGACATTTAAGGCAATCGACCTCCAGGAGCAGGGCAGCACCGCTGCATCGAGGACACCAGACCCCCTGCACAGACAACACAGCTGGATGCACCCACCACCCCGGCTGGCTCCCAGCAGCCCACCCAAGCACACATCGCATTCCAAGGCCAGGTGTCAGACTGCCAGAAGGGGGTGGCCGAACATGTGCGGGTGGGCCACTACCTCATGGAAGCCGAACCAGATCACATACGTGGGTGTCCAAGTCCCATCAGGGCCCACCAACACCCCCCAACGGAGACCCACACTGTGACAGAGACACATGCCTTTGCACATTTCCAGTACTGAACCACACCCCGAGCCACGGGATGATCATCCACACCCCCATGCCGGACTGGCGAACGCCGGCCCAGTTCACTCCTTTTACGTATTGAGTGGGGGACGACAAAGCTACATGTGCAATGTCCCACCCACTGCCTGCGGTGACATGGCGGCGTCCTCTGTACACGGCACAATGTAATGTTGTAGTGCCCGGGGCACAAATGCATACATCATGAGCACACGGACACACTCAGATAGTTCGTTGAACTGGCTACGGGCACGTGCGCACGACACCTTTATTGGCATGGTCACATGTACAGTGACGCATGTGCTGGATGTGTGTGGGGTGAGTGTAAGCCAGCCCTCATGGAGTCGTTGGTTCTGGCGACAACTTGAACAGTGATCACAATTGAAGCAGAAACATAAAACACCAGCACAACAGAAACAACTGTGAAGCATCATGGTGGTAGCCGGAGGGAGTACAGTGTTCACCCAGCATGCAAGCAGAATGTTCCTTTATTTCTGGTGCACTGAGTTAGTGGCACCTGAAGAGCTGAGCAGGGTATCAAGCTGATGATGGCCCCCACAACAGGTGTGAGCAACTCTGACAGTCTGGCAGTAAGACACCTCCGACTCTGGCACCTGTCGTTTGGAGTCGGTCCTGGCAGTGGTGGCGTGTGCATCCTGCGGTGATGCGACGTCTGGGCAGGTCAGGACTCGATGTGATGTGTGAGCCAAGGTGGACCGCAGTTGAGGCCGGAGGCAGCGGACAGCGCAGGGCCACAGACATATGGCGTTGATGACCCCCAGACCATCGACCCAGAGGCCATCCAACATGCCATCAGACTGGGCCATGGTTTGAGCTGCACAGAGTTAGTGGCCCCGGATGCACTGCGGCCGGCACAGGCACACCGCCATGGGACGGTGACTTGCGGTGCAGTGAGATTGGGCCACGCGAGGTGAGCAGGTCCTCGTCGATGTCGAAGGTGAATGTAGTGGAGGTTTGCGGGGGACAGTGGAAGGTGTCCTCCAGGGCATGATGCAGAGGGCAGGAGCCGGCCGGAAGCGGCAAATGGAGGAGTGGAATGCTACAGCCTCGTTTTGGCCACATAGTCAGTATCACCGACATGATGATGAAGACAACCCCCAGTCCATGGACTCAGTCGCCAACAAATCTCAAGAAGAAAGTGTCCATGGTTGTCGGGGAACAGACTTAGTGGCACCGGAGCTGACAGGGGATGCAGTCTGCGACGAGGCCAGTACAATGATATCAGGTCTGCCATAAATGAATCATGACTGAGTTCCCAATGTGTGCCCTACTCGACCGATGTGTAGTCCGGAGGCAGCGGCCAGCGCGGGCCAACCGCTGTTCAGCAAGCTCCTCCTGGAACACTGACACACGACGTTGAAATGGCATGTGGGGATGACTCGTGGTTGACCGAGGCAGTAGCGACAGAGCTGAGCGGGTGTTTGGCCAGCGACGATGCCGTGTCCTGCCTGGTACGGACTGGCATGGATTTGTGTGGGGCCTGCAGGACCGCAGTGTAGTCCGAAGGCGTAGTCAGCAAGGGCCGACAGACACGTGTGGTTGGGATGCCATGCACATAGTTTGTGTCACTACATTGAAGGGAGTATAGTGACATAAACTTCGCCATAAAGTGTGTACTCGGCCATTGTGTAATCAAGACTCAGTTCCAAATGTGTGACCTACTTGAGCGTAGTGTAGGCCGAAGGCAGTGGTGGAGTACGTCAACGAAAAAGGAATAAAGCGGGCCTGTGTCGCGGCGGCCGTGATGGTCTGAGGAGGCTGCGAAGGTCGCGGGCCTCAGGCTTGGAGCTTGCGCCGGCACGTGGTGGGCCCTCTTTGACACACGCCGGTGTCGGCAGGTGAGCAATGAGGCCTGACTGCGCAGGGGCAGGCATGACGGCTCCGGGGACCAGCGGCCCGGGGTGCAGCAGGTGCACAGGATCACAGGCCACTTCGCTCACGGCGACGGCGTCGGCCTCATGGCGGGGTGGGAGGCGCCGCCCTGGCAGACGCGTTGGGCATTCCGGAAGAGAAGCACGGCCAGTGCTACGTGCTTTTTATTCACACCCCTGCGCTGGCCTGGCGTACGCCGGGCCAGCCCACTCCACAAACGCTTACAGGGGGGACGTCACAAGCTCCATTTCCGCGATCTTCCCCACTGGCTGGGGTGACATGGTTGCATCCACTGTCCACGACACTCCAAACACCAGCAGTGCATGTAGACATGGCTATGTCTGTGGTCTGCATACTGCAGTCTGTCCAGCACATCTCCGCCACACTTGGCATTGTGTACATACTCATTCATGGGTCACTTGCCTCCTTCGCACATGCCTGGCTCCCACCTCTCCCCACATTCCGGTATTGTGTGGCTGAGGTGCCATGCCGTCGATGGCTCATGTACATGGCTGACCAAGGTTGCCACAGTAAGTTGTGCTGTCGTGTCTGGTGGGGGGGCATGTTGTTTGGCATGTTGTATATGATTTTGTGACGTGTGCAGTGCCAGAGTTGTGAGTTGCATGATTGTGGGGTTGAGGTGTGTGGTGTGTTCATTTGGTACTTGCCAACGGGCAGTGCATTCCCATGGGTGCCATCCTGGAAGCGCTGGTTGATGTTGGACTGTCGGAAGTTGAAGGGAACATGCACACTGCCTGGGTAGTTGGCCATGACATTGGTGAGGAGTCCCCTGAGGTCCACTATTGTCTGCACGTTGATGGGATGCTTGTGCTTTCTGTTGGGGTATTGTGTGCGGTGTTGGCAGGGGGCACAAGTGGGACAAGTGTGCAGTCGATTGCTCCCGACACGTGCGGGGCTATGGCGTATAGTCCTTGCTTGGTCTCCAGCTGTTCCTGCGCATTGTGGGGGACGTATGGGTGCTGGGGTCCCTAGCTGGTGAGGGCATCCGGGACAGGTGTGAGGAACTTGGATGGGGCTGGCTGTGTGACTCCTCCGACTCGGGCGGTTGTTGTTTCGGAGGGTACCAGAGGCCAACAGGTGCAGCACAGCCAGCAGCTTTGACTGTGGAGGGATGTTGGTTGTCCACTGTGTTGGTACCGTCAGCCTGTGGGCAATGATGTTCAGGATGCGGAGGATGGTTGTCCTTTTGGGCCTGTAGTGGGCATTGGCATTGTCTGGTGTTAGGTCTGTGGGGCTGGTGAAGGTCCGCTGTCTTTGTCTGCGCTGCCTCTGTGGCGGTCCGGGAGGGGGGCGGGGGGTGGTCCGTTGGGGGGGTGGCGGTCCTGGGGGTGGTGGCGGTGGGTGTTGTTGCCCTCTGGGGGCTCCGGGGTGCATGGTGAGTGGCTCCATGGCATCTGTTGTTCTTCAGGTGTGGCTGTGGGCTGGGCTCCCCTTTCTTGTGCAGGTTGACGTCCGACTTTGCACCAGGTCACAGCAGGTGATAATTTCCTGCTCGTAACGCGCCGTATCGCCTGTTTTGTTTTCCTATCGCAGATGTGGCTAGTCGTTGAGAATGTTGCGTTGTGGTGTTGTCGCAGCTTTTTGCTCGGGAACGCCTACTCTGCATCTCATTAGCGTTAGTTGCCGGGGTCATCTGTGGCGATGTTTTTTGCGACTGCTTTCGCAGGGAAACTGGTGTTATGGGCTGTTAGCACCAGCTTGTGAATGGGGCGATAAATTTAGCGCGACTTTGGATGCATTAAAGTGCCGATAACTCGGCGATAGCTCTTTGAGAAAAGGACAGAAAGCACATTTAAAATGTGCAGTGTATGACCCTTGGCTGGCATCAGTGAGAGTTCCTCCACAAGAAAAGGGTGAACATATTGAAGTTTGGGCTCTTCGCGACTGCAAGCGGGCATGTTTCTGCCAAAACCCTGCTGCCTGTGATGGCCACCAATGTGAAGCACCAGCGACGAGCAGCTCTTTGTGCTACAGCTACACCCGTCCATACACTCGACCACCTCTTCGCACTGAAAGCTTCTAGCTTGCGGCCTCCTCCAATGCAAATGGAACTCTTTGTGGCGAACTTGTGAAGGTAATTGTTCAGCGGGACTAACCTGGTCCCTTTATCCGACCCACACTCCATCAAGGTCGGCCTGAACATGTGACTTTCTTCCGGTTTAGCGCAATCAGATAACCATGGTTGGTGCTTTTTGCTTCTTGGTGCTATTTTCAGTAAAAACATGAAAATTCAATATCTTCTTTTCTACTGATTGGATATTTGGTGTTCTGGTATCATTTTCTATTATAATTTACTATATTGTTCTAAATTGTTTTGGGATTTTTCTTGTGTTGTTTTTCACTTTATTAATGTTTGTGTGCTGCATAAATACTTTACTCATTGCCTCTAAGTTAAGCCTGACTGCTTTGTACCAAGCTACCAGAGGGTTAAGCACAGGTTAATTCTTCCACCCCTTCAATCAATGAACCACTTTCTTACAATGATGCATACATATGTGTTTTTCTAATGCAATAAATATCTGTGATCTGTGATATGTTAGGGTGTGTATCTGTTTGAGGTTCTTTAGTTTCAGTAGTGATGCATGGAAGTACACCGGAGTGGGCACTGTACAACTTAAGGCCCACCTATCTGAGCAGTCACATCTCCTTTCACCAGCTACCCAGATACCCGTGCTCCACAGGACTCCTACTTGCACACACCTCACGCTTCTACAGAAGGAGATCAGGAGGATGGGCGCCCTCTTACAACACACCTAATGCATAGAACAACCTCCCACTCTAATCAGAACCTCCTCCTCCTCCTCTCTTCTTGAATTCCACATGAAGCTGACGACCTGGCATTTCAACTAACCAACCTACCCTAGGCAGGGCTAGGCACACATACCTGCTCATTGCAGGTGATAGTGCGCTTTACAACTACACATAACATAACAGAAGTGCACAGGAGTGTGCTTGTGTGAGAGATGCATGTTTTTCTGAGGTAACAGATGTCTGGTTAAATATTTTTATTGTGTGTTTTGTATTTCTGTGTGCACTTGCTAGATGATGGCTGGTAACATTTAGAGATATAAGGCAGCGCACAGGAATGTACATTTGTTAGAGGATGCATTATTAGGGGACTAAGCATGTTTTTCCAAAATGGAGTAATTAAGTTCACTGTGTTTTAGTGTGTGTTGCGTCTGTATGTACGCTCACGGGTAGAAATGATGGGTGAAAATTTGCAGATGAGTGTACAGCAAAGTGCTACTGTTCTTGGTAGAGTGTTTACGAGAAATACTTGCCATTGTGAGCAATGTAAGCTATGTCATCTGAATGGATAAATACATTTACTAAATCAGAGTGTAATTGTTTGCTTGTCCTTTTCTGTCTCCATAGATAAGGTAATGATGCTGTGAGTGTCTGGTGGCATGAGGCAGTCGATCTGATTTACAAGTGATTATTTAAGACCTCATGCAAAGTGGTTGGCTGCAGAGGGACCAAGAAGTATCAGCTATGCATGTTTGCTTTCGCTGTGGTCACTCATGTGCTCCTCTTTTATGTGTTCAAATGCCACGACTGGTCTGAAACCTAACTGACAATCATGTAGAAGGTTGTGATGTTATGTGTATTCCAGGAGTTATCCTGTTGTAATTCATGAGATTCTGTAATCCTTGTATAAATGCCAGTCTCTACTTTCTTTATAATGGGCAATGTGACACACACAGTATCCAATTATGAATAAAAATGTCAGAGCTTTATTATTCTAAGTTATTACAGTCAAGTTGTGATGTCACAATGCCTGTTGCCACAGCCATCAGCTGAGGTTAAAGGCAGGTCAGGTCACAGAGGATAATTGAAGCAGCTGTTTAAAGAAATGAAAAAGAAAGTTGCTTTTCTCTCATCTGCTCTATTTTAATAGTTTGCAATGACAAGCAGTGAGGATATGTTTATTTTTTGCACTCCTTGCCAAAGAGCCAGAATCTTTCTGCATGTTTCTACACATTCTGAGCTACTGCAATTTTTTAAAATTGACTTGCATTGAACTGTTTTATATATCTGTTTGCAACAAATATCTAACAGGTTTTTGATGTGTTTAACTCTGCACTAGTGCTTTTATTTTTAATTGTTCATTTTTGCAAACATGCTTCCTCTTTCATATATACCAAGGTTTTTAGTGGTTTGTGGGAAAGGTGATGGTTTGACCATTTATTATATGGGATAAAGTACCCCCTGGCATACATGATAAGGATATTGCAAGACACCTGGATTTCCATGACCTTATAAAGGAACTCGGCCTTCAGCCTCGTTCCTCTATATGGTTATGGAACTCCTTCGTGATTTGCAATATCCTTGTAATGTACGGCAGGGGTGCTTTATCCCTTACGTTCTCTTCCCTGGATTTCCTAAAATATGATAGATTAAATACTGGCTGCTAGTTGGGAAAGATCATTTGCCAGGGGGTGATGGTCGCTTTTTCAGGTGTTCAGGTTCTTTTTCCTTGCCATGTTGCAGACAAGAGTTGGTAACACTCCTTTATACAGGATGTTGATGTGAAAATATAGGTCTTGCCTGTATCATGTTCATACATTGTTATGTAATGTAGTGTTAAAATTACATATCATAACCCAGAATGTATCAATATTTGTAACCACATAGGGATCTTGTTTCATATTGGTTTGACACATCCTATAACACTGAATATGCTTGGTGAATTTCATGGCTCTAGAAGGCTCATAAACCATAGGGCTCAGGGTTGCACTTTTGCACATTTCCTAAAAGAGTGACCTTGTTTTCAAACTTGGCAAGTGGAAGCAAGATTCTGTGAGAATAATGAGATTAGTATTGTACATAATGGATCTTATCTTTCCCTCGAGGATATTTTGTGTTTCCGTAGGGGAATTCCCTTACACCTGCACACTAGATAGGTTTTCACTATAAATAACACGTTTCTATCACTTGATCAAGCTTCATTTACTTTTATTGGGAGCTAATGTATACATACAAGGTTGATTTCATATGAATTTTAGCTGTAGGCTCTAAATGACAATTATCTTTGATCTTTGGCTGCGCTGCTTACTATTTTTGCATTAAATGCAAGTTGGACTTTAGGCTTCCTGACATGTTGTGTTTTATTGTTAACATCAGGTAAGAATAACTTGGTAAACTCGAACCTAAATTCTTTACCTGTCTTTATTAGCCTCTTTCTGCTCAGTGGATATTAGATGCCAGCGCCTGGTCTGTATTTCAAGTTAGGACACTGACTGTTAAGGCCAAGTTTCAGGGTTGATTAACATTAATTCTCATATTTTTTGGCAGTTATTGACTCAAAGAAAAGGAGTGTGACCTCAAAGTGTCTTTTATTTGCATAAATAGTGTCTTTCGACGCCTCCTTAATGCGCACAAGGCTTTAGGCTATTCTTAGATCAGGCCTGGAGACAGGTTTAGCTGACACGCCTCTCAGCACTCTCTGCACCCATTGGTCTGTTCCAGTGCTGTTAGCATTTTGCTTCTTCCCACCCCATTAAATAAATTTAATGCACTGGCTCAAATGTACTGTGAGATCAGACTTTCTGCATGTGTCTGAAAAGGAGTGATGTTCAAGCCAGGGCTGGTGTCCCTGGGTTTAGCGACTATAATAGCACACGGCTTGGATATTCCTATTGGCTTTGCCAAATGCTTGTTGTCCTTTAGAGCATACTGGTGTATCCCCATCTGTGTATTTTGCAGAGGTTCTCGTTTCTCACTGCACTGGGACAACTGAGCATTCTGCTTTCATGTTTTCTCTTTTTAAATTGGCAACCTTATACCTACAAAACACACAGAATGACACATTTATTGAGTTAAAAAAGGGTAAAGAAGAAATTAATACTACAAAGGCAGTTCATAGCAACCCATTTTACGACTGGAGTTAAGCGATCAGTAAAACCATCAGAGATGTAAAATATATTAAAGTAATTACTCAATGTACACAGCAGTGGGGAACAGTCAATCTCCATGATCGATTCCATGACATAAATGCTTTATTATACATGGTCATTAAAGTCCCACTTGCAAAGACACTGTAGTTGGCTCATAGAGTCCTTTCTAACTGGTGGCGACGTGCTTCCGTCCATATGCTCCGGCAATAAATCATGCAGAGGCATAAATCACTGGACGCGAGGAGGTACTCGGTCGATGTACATAGATAAAGTACAACGCGCAGTCTCTAACGCCGCAGTTACTCATGATCAGTTTCAGCCAGTACTTCCCAAGTGAAGGATGCAAAGGGAAGAGAAACGGAATCTGCAGGGCGCATTCATTAACCGCTTTACAACACTATCTAAATCAGTCCGGCGAAATAATGTTCAAACCAGAGCCACAAATGCTGTAAATATACACATGTATCTTTGCTCAAGTGTATATTTACTATTACATCTAGGTGTAGCTTTTCACCTTTTTGGTATTCGCCATTTGTGTGTGTAGATTTATATCTAGGTGTAGACTTACAAGTCTCCATACCGTCAAATTAGAGGGTGAATCCTTCC
This sequence comes from Calotriton arnoldi, assembly GCA_963921515.1. Lineage (NCBI taxonomy): Eukaryota > Metazoa > Chordata > Amphibia > Caudata > Salamandridae > Calotriton > Calotriton arnoldi. The sequence goes on along the minus strand of CAWUFW010007150.1, from coordinate 124,434 downwards.
TACAACAGATAACAGACGTGGTTGGGGGGAGGGGAGGGCAGATAGTAGCCACTTGCCCCAACTGTGGGGGTTTAGGTTCTTTGCCTCTGCTGTGCTGAGGCTTGTCCTTTTATAACTCTGCATCGGGGACAATGTCAAATGCTTCTGCAATTGACTCTGGGGCATATTCACAAGGACTTATCGCCGAGTTATCGCCACCTTAACACATCAAAAGTGGAGATAGATTTAACGCCCCATTCACAAGCGGGTGCAAACTGCAGACATCGCCAGTATTCCCGCGATAACTGCTGCAAAATTTATCTCCACGGGTGACACCACCAACTAACCCTAATGAGATGCAGAGTAGGCGTTCCCGTGCAAAAACCCACGAAAACACCACAACACCACTTTCACAACGAACTGCCAGATCTGCGATGCGAACCAAAAACAGGTGATTAGCCGAGGTAGCAGCAGGGAATTAACACCTGCCTTCTGCTGGTGTTAAGCAGGATGACTACCTGCAGTACGAAAGGGAGCCCAGCCCAGAGCCACATCGGAAGACCCACAGATGCCATGGAGACAATGATCATGCAGCTCGGAGACCCAAGAGGGCCACAACACCCACCGCCACCATTCCCAGGCCCCCCCCCCCCGGATACCCCCCAGACAAACACATACCGTGCACGACACAAGAACCACAAAAAGCACATGATGTCGCACAATGACAAAAAGAAACACACATGTGTGGTCAGAAAAACAAGAAACAGTCACTCATCATTGAAGTAACAACCAAAAACTTTATTGGAATACAACACAAAACACCAATGCGGAAGACTCCTGTCGGGTCCGTCCGGGACAATCTTGATGTCACAGCCTGGAAAATAAAGCACAAAATCAGAACGTGTGTCATGCGCACATCAAAGGAGCGAGAAACAGAGAATGAAAGAAAGGCAGAGAGAGAAAGAGAGAGAGAAAGAAAGAAAGGGAGAGAGAGAAGGAAAGGAAGGGAGAGAGAGAGAGAGAAGGAAAGGAAGGGAGAGAGAGAGAAAGAAGGAAAGGAAGGGAGAGAGAGAGAGAGAGAAGGAAAGGAAGGGAGAGAGAGAGAGAGAGAGAGAAGGAAAGGAAGGGAGAGAGAGAGAGAGAGAGAGAGAAGGAAAGGAAGAGAGAGAGAGAGAGAGGGAAAGGAAGGGAGAGAGAGAGAGAGAGAGAGAGAAGGAAAGGAAGGGAGAGAGAGAAGGAAAGGAAGGGAGAGAGAGAGAGAAGGAAAGGAAGGGAGAGAGAGAGAGAGAGAGAGAGAGAGAAGGAAAGGAAGGGAGAGAGAGAGGGAGGGACACTGCCGCCCCCGCGCACCCAGGCACCACTGCTCACCTGCTGCCACCGGTGTGTCTCCAACCACGAGCCGGTATACACTGCAAGCCACCAGGTCTGCAATCTGTAATCGAGGCCAGAGTCAATCATGGCAGAGTCCATCTCACTGCACACGGCAACAATGCCTGTCCGTCCCTGCGCACACATGCAGCCGCACCCTACCCCCTCCCGCCGGCCAGCGCTGGCTGTCTGCCCTTGCGCACCCAGGCCCCACTGCTCACCTGCCGCCAACGGTGTGTCCACCAGTGGGCACACCACATGCCCGTGGAAGCTCCAGGCCCCGGTCCCGCCACCATGGCATGCTCCACATCATGCGGACCCGCACCGCGGCCCAGCAGGTCCCACACATGACGCTGAGTCCTGAGGCATCAATGGCAGAGACCACATCAGTGCAAACGTCATCATCGCAGGCTGCACACCCGCTCAGCAATTTTGGTGCCACTAACCCTGTGCAACCCCAGTTAGCGCCACGTGGTGGTAGGCCCGTGACGGCCGCAAGGCTTCAGGTGCCACTAACCCTGTGCAACCCCAGTCAGCGCCACGTGGTGGTAAGCCCGTGACGGCCGCATGGCTTCGGGTGCGACTAACCCTGTGCGCAACAACTCATGGGCCCTTTATGATTGAGAACCGTGGAACGTCCATCATCCAGTCACCTCCGGCAGTGGGGAATGTGACATTGTCGGCCCCTTATGTTGGCGGGGTCACATGGCCTGTGACGCCTGTGCCGGATGGGTGTGGTGTGTGTGCAAACCTGCCCTCAGGGAGTGGCCGTGACATGCTGACAACTTGACCAGTGACCTGCAGACCACTAGCGTGTAAACCTGCGACATGTAGCTATGTGGCCCCCACCTCGGAGCGTAAGCGGAGTGGTCTGGCCTGGCGTAACCGGACCATCGCAGGGCATGCAACAATGACTCGGGGGCTCTGGGCGTGGTTCAGTCCATGTCCGGACAAGGAAGTGACTAATGCGTGTGTCCCTGTTGTAGTGTCTACGGCACCCGGAACGCAATCGGCAATGTAGCACACTGTGACTGGAATCCCACTAGATGAGCATCATTAACGTTAGGGGGAGTCACTGACCCTACATTCATCCACACATTCATACTTGAATGATGAAAGACATGACACAGCAGTTCGTTTCTGAATGTTTAATGCACATCCAGTGGAGTTTTGCAGCTGGAGCAGTACAGGGCCCTGCCAACCCCACTTCACAATATGGGCCCGTGGAGGGCCAGCCAGAGTCCATCGGGGAATGACAAGTACAGCGGAAGAGGAAGAGTACAGTCCACAGTCTGGTCGCCGTGTCATTGGTCACAAACAGGATATGGCAGTCCATGTCGCGGTCCAAGGTGAGTGCAGCAGAGTGTATCGGGGGTCAGTGGAAGGTCATGGGGCCATGTGCGGCACCAAGCAGCAACAGGCCAGGTGGCGGAAATGAATGCTAGTGCCTCCTTCTGATCTCAATCCCATCCACGTCCTCGTCCTCGGATGTGTGCTCTGCCTCACCTGTGGGTGGTGCAGTTCCGGCTGCGGCACTGTGTGCCACTGACACATCAGGGGCCGGAGGTGGATTGTCGGCCGCACTGTGTGGCAGTGACACATCAGGTGCCGGAGTGGAAATGTCTGCCGCACTGTGAGGCACTGACACACCAGGGGGCGGAGATGTGGATGGTGTAGGAGCAGCAGCATTCATCTGCGCCACGCCTTGTGGCAGCAATGCCATGATGAGGATCTGCAGGGCATGGTAGATCCCAGCTACATTTTGCAGATGTGCAGCGGTGGCTGCCATCCTTTCCGCCTCCATCCGCACCATGTCCTCCATGAGCCTCCGCATGTGTGCCAGCTCACGGCTGAGATCGCCGGAGCCACTCTGAGCGGACAGGTGTTCTTGTCTCCGAGTCATGACTCCAGCAATGTCAGCCAGGGCTCGTTGGAGACCATGGAGCGGCCTGTTGGTGTCCGTTAGGGACTGGAGGTGGTCCCTGATGGGACTTAGACACCCATGGATGGCGTCAAGTTTGGTAGCCATGAGGTCAAACCCAACCTGCACCTGCTCAGCCATCTCCCTCTGGCCCTCCATCACACGGCGTTGGAAGGCCATGTGTTGTTCGTGGGTGTCCTGGGAGACAGCCGGGGTTGTGGGTGCCTCCTGCTGGGTGGTTTGTGGAGTGGGTGGGGTCTCCTCAATGCTGCTGGGCTGCCCTGATCCTGGAGGTGATTGGCAGGTGAGTTCAATGATGTCATGGGGGGCTTGGGTGTCGATGCTGGGGGTGTCCTCCTCGTCATCAGTGAAGAGTGGCTGGGACTGCTCTGCAGGAGGTGTTGACGGTGCCTCTGCAATGTGAAGGGGAGATGCTGTATTACAATGTGTCCACATGTATGTAGCCGCATGGTACATGTTCACATTCAGACAGCATGGCAATGTACATTGTGACAGTCTGTAGATCAGGGCCATGATCCAGAGTCATTGTGGGTGGGCACTGTGCTCTGCTTGATTGTGCATGTGTGCCATTGTGGCCATCTCCCCCGTCCCCCAGTACCTGGTGGTTACTCACCCTGTTGCTGTTGTGTTGTGTCATGTCGAGCAGTGTCCGCTCCCCCGACTCCTGCCACGGTCTCCACACTGATGACTGTCGACACCAGCTCCTCCATGTCATCCAGCTCCAGCTGTGGCGCTGGGCTCCCACATCCAGTCTGCATTGCTGCCTTCTGGTTGCCTGCGAGTTTCTCCTTGGTTTTGCGCTTGATGTCAATCCATCGCCTCTTGACCTTGTCCATTGACCTCTTGTGCTCTCCGACGGCATTCACCTTGTCCACGATGGACCGCCATATTCCATTTTTGGTGCCCAATGACAAGTTGGAGGTGCCGAACAGTTCTTGATGGTGTTCCATCACCTCCGTGACCAGGATCCTATTCTCCTGCGGACTGAACCGCCTCTTCCTCTTCTTCTTGTCCTTTCCCTTCCCTGTCCCCGAGGTCCCAGGTTGGTCGTCCGGGGTGCTTGTGGGGTTCCGCTTGTCCTCTGCGCCTGCTCCGGCTGCCTCCATGGTGCTTCGGTGTTGGTTATTTTGTGTTTGTGTGTTTTTTCTACTTTTGTAGTGATTTTCCCGCCTGCCGTGTGTGTATTGCAGGCCTGGCGCTGCTTATCGCTGATTTCCTCATCGCGGTTTGGCCCATTGCAAGTTTTTTTGCGTTGGGGTTTGTGTTTTTATCTCCGTCGCGGTGGTTGTATCGCGGACATTGGCCGCGTTTTCGGCAAACTATCGCATGGTACTGCCGTGTTGTGAATTCCACGTTAACACGGGGTTATTTTCCCGCGATAGACTGCGATGTGTAAAGTTGCGTTAACATTTTTTGGAGATGTTTAGCGCACGTTCTTGTGAATATACCCCTCTAAGTGATACGATGCAGTGCATCCACAGGCTTCTCAGGGAGGTAGTGTGGGGGTGCTTGAGCTCAGCAATCATGCAACAACTCCATAAAAGAATGTCCAGCCCAATGGTTCTTGTATTGAAAAAAAGTACTTCGATACACTTCCGAAAGTATTTTTTTTAACTTTTTATTCGGCAGTTCAAGCACTCAATATCAAATATATAAAAAGTATTAGCGATTCATTGAATAAAGTGCATTACAATTAAAGCGATTCATTAACTAAAGTGCATTCCACATTGATTAATCAAAAGATCATCTGTAAAGCACTTGACCTAGAAAGTTTATATAAAAAGGTTAAGAAAAAACAAGGCTAGAAAAAACAGGAAAGATTACGAGCTTAACCTGACATTTTATAAAATTCAGCATTTGAAAGATTCCTTGATGCGTATATAAATTAAAACATTCTGACCCGCTGTAGTTTAGAAAGCCATTGAACCATTGAAAGTAATTTTGGTCGATTTCCAATTTTGTAAAACAAGAGACAGAGGAATGGCAATGGCAAATAAATAAATTTTCGGCCTGAAAAAGTAAGGTTAAGAGAATTACTGTCATAGCCGAATAAGAAAATATGGGGATTCGGCATAATCTCTTTCTCTTAATCTGCTACTAATCTATGCAAAACTTTCATTCTAAAAATTGTACAATGCGGGTAGGTAAAGAAAACATAAAGCTAATCACCTATAGAGTCTGAGTCACGTCTGAAATATTGCAAAGACTCTGTTGGAAAGATCTTATGTAAAGAAAATTGTATAGTAAAGCATCCTTTTACAAAATAAAGCCAATCTCTTAAAGTTGGCTTATCGCAATAATTTGTATCTCATTAAACACACCTTTACCCACTGCAAAGGAGATATACTACGATTTGCGGCTTTTGGATTTTATCTAAGAATTTAGGAATTACAGATTTTTATGCAAACCCCTATACCAACAACCTACTCTCAATAGCTTATTTTAAATAGGGATTTGATTATTAAATAAGCTATGTTGTTTATTTCTAGAGAACATTTCTTCACAAACTACTAATCTGAGCAAAGCTAAACCATAGAAGACCGCTGAGCACAGGAGAACTGAAACAAAATAGTTCCCAAGTTTTTCAAGAATGATTCAATAAATATATCACTCCAGAAAGCAATATTACATGCTACTCAAATATTGTGCCATTTAGTGTCTTCTGGGTATTATTCAGACAGTGTTTTGCATGCCCCTGCTTTCCTCCTATCTGCCTCCTGATTCAGGTGCCCCCCACAGGGTGCCAGGCAGTAGCTTGATTAAGAGTTAGGTGCAGTCTCTATCACTCCCAAATATGTGTGCTCAGTTCTCACAGTCAAAGTCTTACCACTCAGTAGTGGAACAGTCCAGTTGGATCAGCTTCATCACCCGACTCTTGGGCATGCTCACATCCTGTTGTGGGAGAGGTTGTGTACCAGTTTGCAGCTCTCCTGGGTTTCCAGTTTCATGTGCTGAAACCACACTCGATAGTGCACCAGTTAGAAGCAGAGGGGGCACTCCTAGCTTGAAATGGTCCCATAGAGATCAATGAGTGTCTCTGAATTTGGGTTTCCAAACCAGGCCCACCCTTGAGCTGGCAGCTCTTCTGCTGGGGCTGAATAGGCCAGATGACACCAAGCAGATACAGCCTCTTCTGTCTCGTCACAACTTCAGCAGGTACAGTCCTTCATGGTTCAGCTACAACAGGCACAAAGCCCAAAGACCACATTAGGCAGTTGCAGCTATGCACAGGCTAATCAACTGTTTTTGGCAGTAGCGACCATGCAAAGGCTGATCAAATCTTGAGCAAGCATCAATTAATCAATCAGTATTTGTATAGCGCAGCTAATCACCCACGAGGGTATCCAGGCTCTAGGTTCTTGCTGTGATCAGTTGAAAAGTCAGGTCTTGAGTCCCTTTCTGAATTCCGGGAGAGAGGACGATGTTTGGAGGTAGAGGGGGAGGTCATTCTGGTACTTGTCGGCGAGATAGGAGAAGAAGTGTCCTCCACAGTGGCTTAGGTGAATGTAGGGAGTGCCCCTGAGGGAGACGAGGAGCAGGTGTTTGGAGGGTTGGTGAAAGTTCAGGTGGTGGATGATGTATTATGGTCCTTGGTCGTGGAAGGACTTGTAGGTGTGTATCAGCATCTTGAATTAGCATCTTGTCTGCATGAGGAGCCAGTGGAAGTTCCTGAGGTGGGGGTGATGTGGACCCATTTGGAGAGGTCAAGGATGAGTCTGGTGGCTGAGTTCTGTATCGTCTGGTGTCTCTTCAGGAGCTAGGTGTTGATTTCTGCATAGAGTGCATTGCCATAATCCAGCTGGCTGGTGACTAGGGCTTGATTGACGGTTTTCCTGGTGTTAAATGGGAACCAACCAAAGACCTTTCAGAGCATGGGAGGATGTGGAAGCAGGCGGAGGAGACTGCATTTATCTGGCACTTCATGGTGAGTTTGCTGTCCAGGATGATATCTAGGCTGTGTGCGTGGTCTGTTGGTGTGGGTATGAGTCCGAGTTCGGAGGCCACCAGGTGTTTTTCCAAGGGGAGGTGTTGTTCCCAAAAATCAGCACTTCTGTCTCATCCATGGTGAGTTTTAGGCAATTGGTCTTCATCCAGTCGGTGACATTCGCCATGCTGTTGTGGAGAATTGTCCTGGTGGTGGATGTTCTTTTGAGAGTGAGAGGATGAGCTGGGTGTCGTTTGCGTGGGGTATGGTTTTGAGGCCGTGGGTTCTGGCAGCGTTGGCCAGGGGCGTCATGTAAGTGTTGAACAAGGTGGGGCTGAGGGATGAACCTTCAGGGAATCTGCAGATGACTTTCTTGGGTTCCGAGGTGAAGGGTAGTAAGCGGATTCTCTGGGTTAGTCCTGTGAAGAAGGATGTGATCCATTTGAGGGCATTTTCCTGGATCCAGATGTGGTGGAGCCTCTTGGTGAGGGTGTGGTGGGGTAAAACGCTGCTGAGAGGGCATGGAGGATCACAGCTGCTGTTTTTCCCCAGTCAAGGAGGGTTCTGATGTCATCGGTGGCAGCGATCATGGCGGTCTCAGTGCTGAGGTTGGCACAGAACCTGGAAGTGTCCAGCCAGTTGTTTTTCTCCAGGTGTTCGTGAGTTGGTAGTTGATGGCCTTCTCGAGGACTCTGGCAGGGAAAAGGGAGCAGAGAGATGGGGCAGTAGTTCTTGAGATCGATGGGGTCAGTGGAGGGTTTCTTGAGGAGGGATCTGAGCTCTGCGTGTTTCCATCCGTCAGGGAAGCCAGTTGTGGTGATGGACGTGAGTTCAGAGCAGCTTACCTTGCTCCAGCTACACATAGGCTAAATCCTCAGCTGGAAGTAACAGGCATTCAAAGGCCCACTCCAACATGTACTTACAGTCCCAACCAGACCAATTGAGGTTGCAGGTTTGCGGTTCCTGCCAGGTACTAGTGCTGAGAGACTGCAGTGCTGCTGACACTGAGGATCAGCAGATTAGTCTCCTCAGTCCTCTCTTCTGGGTGCCCCACAGACACCTGAGGTATGCTGCATTTTGTTCCTCCTCGATAGACACTCTTCTTACAGGATTGGCAAGCTCCTTCCCTCTATTAGCTGGCAGACAGACACCTAGGCACTTCAGAACAGGCACACAGGTATTCCAGCAGATGATCCAGACTCTGATTATGTCCCTTCACACCTTGGAGACAGGTTGTCAGGCAGACAGCATCCCTGGTTGCACAGCAGTCCTGTCAGGGCCCCACACGTCTTACCTATATACTCGTGGAGTTATCTCGCAGGGACGACGTGAGCAACCTCCACCGTCCCCCTCCTGACCTGATCAAAGGTAAATATACAGACCTAGGCAAGGATAGGACCAGGGGAAGGTGCCTAATGGTGTTTGGAAGTGACGTCGTCTGGGATGACCGGGTGAGGTGTCTCACTAGACTGAGGATGCTCTCCTGGGTATCGCCAACTAGACAAGGAATAATTAACCGGTTAGTGTGTCTGCCCTCCTTTCTAACCTGATCATACACACACAACAGCCATACAACATGTGAAGTTGGTTCAAGGTTGTATAGTCACCTGAAGGATGAGGGCTTGTGCTCCAAATGGGGTCTCTCTGACACAGTATGACAGGAAGCAGGTAAGCCCCAGAAGAGGTTGGTGTATGTGCTCCCGACTTCAGTGCCAGGAAGGTGAAAGGAACGTCAGGCACACCTGCGTGGCAGCTGGACTGTAACGGAGAAAAGGTAAGAGCGCTCCTGCGCGGTGATACGGGTACAAAGAAAACCGTGACCACTCTTCCTTGTGAGTGTCACGGGAAAGAAAACAAACAAGCGCTCCTGCGCCGAGAATGAGCAAGAACCAGCCGCGACCACGCTTCCCTGTGCGTGTCGCGGGTTAAGGATTTAAGCAAGCGCTCCTGCGCCGTGACTGAACATGAACCAGCCGCGACCACGCTTCCCAGTGCATGTCGCGGGTAAAGAAAACAAACAAGCGCTCCTGCGCCGGAAACGATCGAAGGGCAGCCCGGGGTGCTCCTAAGGGTCTGATGGTTGGTTGACGCTTCAGCGCGTCTCTGAAGGCGAAGGATCCGGAAGGAGCCGGCGGAGACTGTCAGAGTTGCAAGGAACTAGCGGCAGGCCTCGGACAAGGTACAGTACTGGAAGCACTGACTGAAATGGGTGCCGCGGCTATATGCGGTCTCACCTGGAAGCGCTTCATGTTGATCAGGTGCACTTCTTGGTCTGAGCGCTAGACCGCTGACCTGTCTAGCAGTGTCGTGCTGCATACGTACCGGAACCAACCTCACACATCCCGCTGTTGCCCCTGGGGCGGAACCATGACAAGTCCTCTGTGTACTTTGTAGAGCAGACACTTCCTCGGCCATAGAGGACTTGGAACTAAGAGACCAGGGTAGTGGAGTCCTACTTTTATACACCAAAGTCAGACAGGAGATTAGTATCCACTCTCTGCAACTTTAGAACTGATTTGAGGCCATTCTTTCAAATGACACAGCCATTGTGTAGAGTTATGCTCCTCACAGCAGGGTAGTGTTCAACCTAGAGCAGCCACAACCGGGACCCAAAAAGTTGTGAGGTTTCTAAAATTGGTTGTGATCAGCCAAACGAAAATAATGATCAGGGCAGATAAAACATTAGGCCTCACCCAAAGGTTTCCTCGCCATGCACAACAATTTAGCAGTCTCTCCCCTCTCTCCTCCCAGCCACCAAACATCAGTGTTCAGGAAAACGTATCAGCAGCTTCTTGCCAGCAGACACTCTAACAGAATTTCTAAAGGAGCCCTGTCTCCACTCTCCTCACTTCAGGTTTCCTCCTCCTAGCTTCAAATATAGAGCAATAAACTTCCACTGCATGGGTAAACAACCCTTGCCTCAATCTACTGCAAAGGCCAGGTCATGGGTATCCAAAATGGATTCCATAGGCCTCCATTTCTCTGGCTCATAACACACACCATGCATGTTCCAAGCATACTATGTACATAAACAGGCACATCAAAGTGTGCTTGACAGTGGGACTCCACTCCATTGACACAGAATAAAAGGTCTGATCACAACTATGGATTTAGAAAACACGCAACACTGCCACCACTGCTCTTTGTGCTATACGCATGATAGGGACAGGAGTCTCTTGTCAGTCAATGAAGGCATGTTTGGTGTGCCTCTCTAGGTCACACGATAAGTCCAGGACCTTACCTATGTCAAGTGAAAGACCTATGCCTCTGTGCACATGGTGGTTTAGCATGACAGCACAGCCAAAATAAAAAATCAGGAAATGCAGGGGATCAAGTTCCAACCACTAGATTTATGAGTATAAAGTTACTACTAGTAACTTTGCACATGTAGGTGGAGATCTCCACAACCATGGTGGAGATCCCGTTCTGGGAAAATATGGGGAAGATTCTTACAGTTTATTATTCTTTAATAAAACATAAGCATATTTCAATGGGAAATATAAATATGTAATATTATGTTAGCATTAATAAAATAGGATATAACAGCACATTAACCCATCAAACTGTCAAATAGTTCATTTATAGTTTTCAAATTTGGGAAAAAAAATTCAACAATCATTTTAAAAACTCCAATCCTCACTAGCACTTTTATTTTTGTTTAGTAAGTAGTGCATTTTGTTAAACGTTTTGTTGAATTTTTATAAATTAGTTTTAACTTCTTAGTAAAACTTTGCGCAATTTTTTTACTATTATATTTTAACATACTAATTATCTATCTATCCATATTTAACTCACATCTATATATTTTAACTCATATATTTTAACATATATTTGTTAAAATATTTATAATTATTCATTATGTTAAACTGCAACAATAAAAAATATTGCAAAGAATTACACTTTTAAAGTTTTATTAGAAAAGGAACAATATAGATAGATAGATAGTTAGATAGATAGACCGACAGATAGATAGACAGACAGACAGACAGACAGACAGACAGATAGATAGATAGATAGATAGATAGATAGATAGATAGATAAATAGATAGATAGATAGATAGATAGCACCTGGACACCCTCTCAGGTGGAAAGCTGCAGTTTATTAGTACAGATTGATTGATTGATAGATAGATATCTAGATGGAAAGATAGATAGTAATTGTATTTATATAGCGCTTACTACACCTGCCGAGGCATTGATTCCCTTTTCAGCGAGTAGCACGCTAATCTGGAACTCCAGGTTAGAACTGTTTTAGTTAGTAGATTAGAAAGCAAATTATGTGTCTATATTGCTAGTGAACAGAGAGTGTGAAAGGAAAGGCTGTAAGATGTAATTTATTTGTAAAACACAACAAAATATAAATATCGGAAAGTTAACTGTACACATTCAGCAGTTAGGAAGGTAAAAATGGAGCAAATGTTTTGCGATTCTGAAGTGTGATGAAAGCAAAGATTTTAATGGGATCAGAAAAAATCAAGACACTTTACTTGGTGACGCAGAAATGCAAAATATTCTCTGAAACCCGATTTCCACACATTATCATTTCTGTACTTTAAAATGTTTTTCAAAAACTGTATGTCTGTGCAAATTTAGTGGCCATTCCATTGGAAAATATGCTGACTGTAAATGACATTATGCTGCCACAGGATGCTTTATTTACATTAATAACTCGCTAGCCTCATGTCCATTAAAAGGTAGGTGGGCTGCGAACATTTGCCATTCTGAAAAGTGGACTGTGGTTCTAAAAAATTTGGGAATCATTGATACACTTTAAAATTTGTATTCCAAAATTTGTATTCCAGACTTAAGTGAATTGTAATTGTAGCTCCTTGCTTGGGATATGGTTAATTACAAAATAAGTCATCAAATTTACCTTGGTACACATTTCACCATATTTAGCTACAGCAAGTTGTTCCCAGTATTGTGCTCAGATCACAGATGCATTTGAACTGGTTGCTTTGTGGTGAAGCAAAATTCTTCAGTGTCAATGACTTTGAGTCCAGAATTTACAAGAGTAAACGAGGGTTACTTCTTGCACTCATTCTTGCCAAAGCAGGATTCACAGCATCATCATAAGAACCAACCAATGGGCTTACTCCACAGCTTTACATACAATTCAAAAGGTTCTATCTCTTAATTATCACTGATGATTCTAACTCACTAATCCATTCTCATTGTTGGCATTATGGAAAACCTTGGGATGAAGAGGGAAGATTTCTGAAAAACGTATTTTCTTTCACTGGCAAATACTTGCAATTTATCATTATCTAAATATGTAATCATTTGTTTTTCATATTGAACTTGATATCACTTTTCTGCCATTTCTAAAGACCGTAAATAATAAATGTTAATATTCCATAAATTATGGTATTCAACCAACCTATCTCAGAAATATAGACGGGTGAATCTGCGTTACCAGTATTCGCAGTTATGGCTTTCGGGTCTCTGAATTTGTCAGTATTTACTATTCAATGTGCTTATCCACCCTGCTGGTGATAGAGCAGAGATGCTACCTCTTTACTATTTACGACGATTTTACACGGAAATGTTTTGTGACACCTTTTACATGATTATGACAAAATGTGTGTAAGGCTCTATGTATCAAGAAACACACAAATGAATTTCTAATTTAGATACTGCATCGTAAAAGCATGTAGAATGTTAGAAGTAGTTTTCTGATTACATATACCAGTCAATAAGTTGATGTGAAATCTGACATTTTAGTGACATGTTCTTATGCTGAGATAAACGTGATAAATAAACAATAACACAGAAAATTTCTATGTAAGAATAAAATTGCTTTATATGTTAGAAAACGGATAATAATACTAGAATGTGTCACATGAGCACTGACATTGACAAGGAAAGTAGGTGTTCCACAAGGTTATGTTATGATTTGCATTTCGTAAAGTTTATCTTTAATGTGCCTTTAAATTCTGTATGCTGTAATAACATATATAGTGTCAAAGAGACTTACAAAATTACATGTGACGTGATAGTGAGTATTACAAATTTACCCTATACTTACATGAATTATTTGCAATTCATATTGAAATGATATTAATATGCTTAATTGAAGGATTAATGCACTATTCTATCAAATATGATATTCATATTTTAGCCCAAATTCATCGTGCATGAGCTGTATTTCATGAAGACCTCAAACTTTGCTTCCTTTCCTAGTATGAACTTATGAACTGAATAGTCTGAAGCCTATGGGAACCTTTTGTACAGTTATCACTTGTGTTCTAACACTCAAATCACCTTCTTTGACGTTTGTAGCTTACTTGACTAGACTTGAAACAAAAGTGTTACTTCCTAGAGTAATCGCTTGAGAATGGACAGACAAGGGATGAGAACATGAAATTGCCTACTTTCTAAACGTCACAAATGTTCGTAAGACTAAACTGCAGTGGCTATAAAGAAATGGCGAGCAATTAATTATTTAATTCTTCCGGATCTGTATACTTTTAGCTACTACATCATCTTATCCTATCATGGGCAACCAATGGGACAGAGTTGTCTGACAAATTTTGTGATGTCAAGGGGTATAAACCTGGAATCCATGGAGTATAATTGCCTAAATTTTAAACAAAGGGGCATCACCCCTTTACCCATCTTGGGGTAAAGGGGCTGACTTCCAGAAACAACGCGAACTGTGACTAAATACTGCGACTGCCGGCTGGTATGCTAACGTAGAGTAACCTTTTCGGCTGAAAGGGTTTGCGTCAGAGCAGCTGAGGCTTTGATGCTACAGAGTGGACCGAGCCTGACGATTCTGTCCATGAACTAGAAATGGTAATTTGGAAATTACTAAACTTTCCTTAAGGGTTGGTATGAGTCACAATTGATTTCCCTCCCAATCAGTTTTCTTTAAGATAAAAGTCTCCCTTGGCTGAGGAATTTTGTCCGTTCATATTTGAATCTTGCAGAGTTTGCAAATGCTTATTAAAACCGATTTAAAGTGACTGTAGACTGCATGCTAATTATTTAGAAATACAAAATCAAGATAAAAATTACTCTGCTGATTCTGACTCATTATTTATTTGTGGCTAAATTTCTGTTGGTGGTTAACTAAATTAGAGGTGGGATTAGCTGTGAGATTACACCCAATATTGTATGTTCTTATTCCAGGTCCTCATTTGATAATTTCTCATCGGATAGGTTTTTCCAGTCCCTTTCAGCACAGAACAAGATCCATCGGAGGACCTAAGAGATTCAATGTGGTAGCTGAGGTTAATCTGGGATAAAAGAGAATTAATTAAATTAAATAGTTTATTAGGCTCAACACGTTAATGCTACAAAACTGGCTAACTACCGTAGCTCATCCAGTGACCTTATACCCTTCGTATTTGCAAGTTTATGAAGCTGGCTGACTGATGAGAAAGAGATGGTTTACTTTTTCAAACTTGGACAATCCATCTTCTTCGAGGGGAGAAATGAATTCCTAAATAGTTCTCAATGGAATCTCCACTAAATGCTGTCACCCCAGAGAGATATGACACGACAGCTCACATTTTCAGTCAACAATTTTGTTCTTTTCCGGTTCCTAAGTAATATTGTTTTCATAGCACAAATTCCCAAAGTACATAAGCAGTGATTATAAAATACTTGATGTGCTTTGCATTAAAATAGAGAATTGCCATGTCATCTAAAGAGAAGAGGGTAGGAAATCTTTGTTGCTTATACTATTTCTTAACTTTACTTTCATCACTTTGATGGTCACAAGTCTATTCAGTGTGTTGATTAAGTAGAGGTAAAGGGCTTCAAAAAACTCTTTTGTGTTTGAGTCATTTTGCGTTTCAGCTTAGAGCATGGTGTTGGTCTCAGCTGTGTTCATTTTGTTAGTTCTTTAAATCATCTGATCTCAATTTGGATCTTGTGGCAGGATTGTTAGTTGTAGGGCTTGTTAGATTAGTGAAAGGTGATCGATAAGTGATCAGACCATAGTGTGGAAGGCAGTATAAATTTGAAATATCAATATAAGTTTCACCAGGTACAAGGGTGTAAGTATGGAGCCTCCAACAATTGACTGCAACCCAGTGCCTGCATTTTAATATTATTATTATTATTAATATTACCACTTGTCTTTTTTCTTGAATGACTTCCCAAACAATAAAATCTCCACATTGCATCATTGCCTGTGCCTTTACTTATAGGTGGAATGTTACTTTCACTTATTGCTCGAGAATGAGTTCCTGAGGTTGTGAATTACTGCACTGTAGAATAAAGTGCTCCTGTTAACTACACAACATTGCATATATAAAGGTTTTTGTGTTAAGTATATGACTATTGAGCAATTCTGATCCTTTGAAATCAATTGAAGGAAATATTTTTTGCCCTAAATTTCATGTTTTCAAGATATTATGGGTAAGAAAATGTGGAGCGATTTGGGAATCCCACATCACATCTGATTGCCTTGCGACTATTGTACTCAGACAATCCTATGGTTGGTAGAGTGCTCTGGGTGCTGGATGACCCTGAGCTCAAATACTATAGTCTTTCCTAAAGGAACTTTGAGAAAGCTGAGTAGTTTGGAATATGGAGAGTATTCTGGGTAGAAAAAGTGGTGGGATCCATGCTAGTCATACGTCTCTGAATTCCACTTGGCCTGTAGTAGTCACAAATGCCTGGGGTCAATAGGGTTCCCAAAGTGCCGTCTGACCTGGGCCCCAAATACTGTACTGCAGAACAAATGAAGGTATCCCTCTGCCTAAACAAAACTAGAGTGTACCTCATGTATATACACCACATTTGCGAACAAAGAAAAAGGAGTCTTTTTCTTTTTTGTATGACCCTCACCCACTCTAGTAATGGCATGCTGCATCATCGGGTTCATCCTGTCCCCTAAAAGCCAGGATGGGCTTGACCGTGTTCCAGGGAACTCTTTGAATATTATGGTGACCTGGGAAGCTAAGTATAATAAAAATTCCTCATCCACACCCTGCTATCCCTTTATTAGTGGGGTGGATGGGCACAGCCCTCATTGCGTCAACATATTTCTGCCCTGATCTATTGCCAAAAATGGTCCAGTGCATTCATCAGGATGGGTTCTGTGAATCTCTTTACACTGCTGTAATCAAACAACAGGAGATAACCCGTAGATCTAGTTGAGACCTGGGTAAGTAGTATATGTAACAAGCAACAATGTCTCAACAAGTAATATTAAAAGGCAGTTATTAATGACATGCACAAAAAGTTGCAAAAGAAAGGAAACAGGGAGATATTAATAGTTATAGCAATAAATGCAAAGAATGGCCTGTATTTGAGCAAAAACAGCGATGTAAGATAAAGAAAAATTATGATGGCACTCTATTACATTGAATGTACATGTAACCTGTACAAACTTGTGCACATTTGTGCTTGTGAGAAACAAGGTGAATGGCGCAAGTGACAAGTGAAAAAATGTATACAACCAGCGGAAAAGTGGCGCAAGAGAAAAAAAAGTTAACAATATATACAAAGGATTTGATGGTGTTTCTGATGTATTACACAGAGTTTAAAGGAGAGAAGTAATTTCAAGGAACCACGAAAGTTGCTCCAAGAATTGTGCTGGGGAGTCAATGGCGTTTTGACCGGTGTCGAAATTCAGGTCTTCTTCAGGACCAGGTTACATATTTATTACGAGCGCTGCGTAGGAGTCGGGAAACGAAGTCCGGTGGGTCAAGGCTGCTAGAGGTGATATGGATCCATTGGATGAAAGCAAGGGCAACAATTTAAGAAGAAGAATCCAGGGAGACAATGTAATCAAATGAAGGGGCCCGATATCATTCTATCATGGCTGCTTAAACAGGGGAAGCCGATCACCGAGCCAGTTCCATCCTCCGGGTCGGAGTGTGAGTGGGTCAATGTAGGGAGCGCGGGGCGCAGGAGTATGAAGAAAGGTCTGAAAAGGGGTTATTCCAATCCTCCATTGGAGACTGCAATGCCGGCGTCAGTCAGGCATAGAGTCCATCTAAGGATACTCAGGAAGGGAAGCCGGGAAAACTATTAAGTGTGAAATAGGCCCGCTTCACTCTTTTCACTGCAGCATGTAATTCTAATTAGCAAGCGAGGGAAGTATTATACTCGCCTGATCAAGGTATGGTACCTGATCGACTAATAAGTGGTACCTGTAAATGGAGACACATAGATACATATGTTATCAAGGTGCTTAAGTGGAGGTCACATGGTGCACATGCGAAAAAACATCAATGTGTGTTACACTTCATTCTCTTACCTCATGGTAGTCAGCTTTCCATTACTGACCTTCATGGTGACATCGAGGAACGATATAGATTGTCTGTCTGCCGTCATTGTGAACCTAAGGTATAGGTTTCTGTTATTGAGCCACTCTAGAAAAAAATGTGTGGTCCTATCCTCACCGTGCCAGATGACCAGGATGTCATCTATGTAGCAGCGCCAGAGGAGTTTCTCCTCAGCTAATGGGTTGTTAGTGCATATGTTCTTCTCAAACCAATGCACATGCAAGAATGCTATGCTTGGGGCAAATGTGCTTTCCATAGATGTTCTGTGGAGTTGTAGGTAGATTTTGTCCTTGAAGGTAAAAACGTTTTCTGTTAGTGCCAACCTCATAATCCAGTGTGTAGGGATCGCCCAGTCCCATTCTTGAGAGTGTGGGAGGTCTGTGATCACCTGCAGTCTTTCCTCTTGAGGGATGCTGGTGTACAGTGCTTCAACGTCAAGACACAGCATCTTCTTAGTATTGGGGGTCTCACTCTATTCTTTGAGTATGTTAAGATGATGTTTGGCATCCTTAATGTAAGTTCTGGTTTCAGTTACGAAAGGGTGTAGGAACCAGTCCGTGAACTGAGGAATAGATTCAAGAATTGAACCAATGCCAGAGACTATGTGCCTACCTGGAGGCGGTGATCTTCCTTTGAGTATTTTTGGGATTTTGTAAAAAGAGGCATCCTGGGTTCATTTGTGGTAAGGAAGTCGCATTCCTTCCTGGAGATCCACTCATTTTCTTTCGCCTCTTCAAGAAGAGTCTTGATTGTGTCCTTTAATCGCCCAGTGAGGTCTGATCTGAGGACATCATAATTCCTCTAGTCACATTGTAATGCGAGGCATGCTTCTCTGTAGATGTCTTTTTGTTGTATCATGATAGCACCTCCCTTGTCAGCAGATTTTATAACAAGGTGTACCTTTTTACCCAAGGTTTCCAGTGCCTTCCTTTCACCTTTAGTCAAATTCTGGTAGGTATTACTTCTGGGGTTAAGCTGTTCAACTTCCTTTATAACTGCTTCTTCACAGGCCCAGACTTCTGTAGGTACCATGGAGGGAGGAGGGCTGAAGTGGGATTTTTTAATTAGTGCATTATGCTCATCAATAATATTAGTGGTAGGAGTATTCTGAAAAAATACTTTTACCCTAATCTTTCAAAAAAATTCAGGCAATTCACACCTCATTTTGAATTTGTCCATATTCATTGTAGGTATGAAGCCTAGTCCTTTATTTAATAGGGCCATCTCATCTTTAGTGAAAACCTCTGCGGTAAGGTTCACCACAACGTTTATTGGCCGCTCGGACCCAGTTGGGGTTCCCTCGTACTGCTCCGCATGTGCACCCCTTCCTGTTCTGGAATCACCCATTGGATCTTCTTGCCTCCTTGTGTGCCCCATCTGCCTCTCTGCCCACCTCTTTCTAAAAAACAAAGGTTATGTTGGAAGAATGGCATGTGCAGTGGTGGTGGGGGGCCAGGGAATGGTTGGGAGTAATGTGGGCCTTGCCAGTAGAACATCTGGTGTGGATGGAATGCCCGATTATAAAACCCTGTTCCTTTCTGGGCCCTCTGCCTTCCGCTCCATTTATGGTTAGAGTTGTCTCTCGACCTCTCATCTGTGTCCCTGTTGGTGGACCAAGAGTCACTACGTTCTGATGAATCTAGTTCAGGTTTTTGTTTCTTATAGTCCTCCTTTATATAAGGGTAAACCTGTGCATGCTATAAAAAGAATATATCCCTTTGGACCTTATTGATCTTGCTCTGCATGAGGAAGTCTTTATGTCCCGAAATTTCTTTATTAACTTCTTTTCTTAAAGACTATGGGGCAGATTTACAAGCCCCTTGCGCCACCAGAGCGTCACTTTTTGTGTCGTACCGCTGGCGCATTTAACTGCTCCATATTTACAAGGACAGAAAAAGCCACCCTGCGTGACTTTTCCTGTCCTTGTAAATATGGCCCCTTTGCACGCAGCACTTTGCGTCAAAGGGGTGTTCCATGGGTGTTGTTATGGGTGTTCCCACGCAACACCCATGGAACCAGACACATTTCCAGATTTACGAGGAATCGTAAATCTGGAAATGCGTGTGAATGCTGCGCCTCCCCAGGGGAGGCGTAGGGAGGCGCAACGTGGAGAAATGTATTCATTTCTCTTTGTTTTCTTTTCCTCATTCTATGTGTGCTGCATTCTGAAGCACACATAGAAAGAGGAAATCACCTCTAATGATTGTTTTTGTTCAGGAAGGGTTCCCTTCCTGAACAAAAACAATCTCCCCACGACTCAGGCATCCTTGCACCATAGTGCAAGGGTGCCTGCGCTGGTGCATGGCAGCAGTTTGTGCGCCAGCGCAGGGGGAAGCACAGAGATGCAACATATTGTTGTAGATATGTCGCATCCCTGTGCTTTGAAAGTGACTCAGTGCGGCGCAGCTAAATGGCTTGCGGAACGCAGTGAGTCACTTTCTTGTAAATTTGCCCCCGTGATTTTAACTTGAGTATTAAGAACATCTTTGCTGGTCTTGATCTTTACTAGCATGGCTTCTGATAACCATTTTGCTGTACTGATTATAAGGATTGGCCAATCCCTTGAGCAGCGCCATGCTATAAGCAACCATTCTTTTTTGAGCTGCTGGCCCTCCAAGAAAATTCTTGGCTCTATATTTACTAGGAGCCCTTCCAGGGCAGTATTTGCCCTCACGTAATCCATCATAATGGCCCCATGTAGGAGCCCCTTGACATTATTCCTCTTTTCTTCTTTTAGTTTGTCCCAATTCTGGGATTGGGCTAAACTCTGTGTGATGTTAGTGTCTGTTAAGAGTGATGAAGCTGACAAAATTAGTGATGTAATTTCATCTGAATATGCTAGGCCCCCCTGTTCTGGCATGGTGCATGTAGGCTCTTATATTTTTTATCTACAGAATTACTGTAATCAAAATTCTCTACAGCTGTGGGCTGCTCAAATATCTTCAAACAATGGTATGGGAGGCCCTGTGATGGGGACCTGCCTGCCAAATGGGGAGGGGAGATCTTTTTTAGATAAAAGAAGACAGGGATAAGTTCTCCCAGAAAGTACAATAATGAGGGTATCCCTCTGCCTAAAAAAACTAAAGTGCACTTCATGGATATACATCACATTTGCGAAAAAGGAGTCTTCTTCTTTTTATGTATAACCCTAACACACTCTAGTAGTGGCATGCTTCATCATTGGGTTCATCCAGGCCCCTAAAAGCCAGGAAGGGCTCGACCGCGTTCCAGTTCCAGGGAGCTCCTTGAATATTATGGTGACCAGGGGAAGTTAAATATAATAAAAATGTCTCTTCCACACCCAGGTATACTTTTATTAGTGGGTTGGATGGGCACAGTATAAAATCAGTATAGAGGGACAATGGAGAATATAATGATCCTATGACACTCGTTGTGTCCACATGTTTCTGCCCTACTCTATGGCCCAAAATGGTCCAGGGCATTCGTCAGGACGGGTTCCATATGCTGTCACTACCCCGATGACGACCTGTGAATCTCTTTTCACTGCAGCATGCAATTCTAATTACCATGCGAGGGGAGTATTATACTACCCTGATCAATGCATGGCATCTGATCGTCTGATAAGTGGCACCTGTAAATGGAGACACATCGATACATATGTTATCAAGGTACATCAGTGGAGATCACGTGGTGCACATGCAAAGAAACATCAATGCGTGTTTCACTTCATTTTCCTAATTCATGCTAGAAATTGCCCATGTCTCTTATTTAAGCACAGATTATGCTTTGTGAAATTTAGTGCAATACAACAAGACTTGTGGACGAACACTAACACATTCATTCTGTGATGGTAATGTTCCGAGTGGTCACTGCAAAACATGTGGTTAAAAAACAATCAAAGTTAGCCATGGTAGCGTGGCTGGCATATTTGACAAATTAGGCATGCACTCATCATAAGTAGTCATTGTAACTTAATCGTATGGGTATATTGTCAGACACCTTAGGGGCAGAGGGAGGTTTGGCCCTGTAGTCAGACACTGTTGCCCATACGATATCGGTAAATGGAGGATATTGCAACAAAGAAATGCAGACCATTAGTAACAATAAGACCATTGCTCAGAAACACGGTCTTTTGGACCCAAAAAACCACTACAATGTATTTGAGTGTTCATGAGGGTGGCACGGTTGACGCTGTCAAAGACAGCTGAGAGGTCCAGCAGAATCAGTAGACAGGGGACATCTTTATATGTGCTCAAAAGGGTGTTCTCTATGATTTGTAAGCTATTGCTGTGCTTCAGTTTGATCTGAACCCAGATTGGTAGTCATACAGGAGATGGTTGCCACTGATAGGATCTTGAGGTTTTGCATAGACTGCTTTTTTGATGATCTTGCTAATGAAGGGTAGGTGAGTGAAGAGCCAGTAGTTGAAGTTGTCATCAGGGTCTAAAGTGGGTTTCTTACAGGTGGAAGGATCTGGCCTGTCTTGATAGCTTAACAGAAGGGGCCATGGCTAAGGGAAGCATTGACAGTGGTGAGTTGCACTGACAGAGATTCTCCGGAGAGGGCTTCGATGAAGGACCAGTGTAAGAGATGCTCTTTGTAGGTGGTGGCTTTGAGGGAGCTGAGGAAATCAGTAAAGTCTTTGGAAGAATAATATTTCATGTAGCCATAGATTGACATTTGCAGTACATTGAGCAAATAAAATGCGGTGGGTTCTGCACAATACACTGGTCCCAAGCTTCCCTGGGATCTTGAGTTTTGAAACATGCTTGGAAGCTAATTAGATGTCCTTAATGCTGGTAGACCTTGGGCTGAAATACTGCACTCTTTTTCCATATGTGGTCCATGTTGACTTCATAATGCTACAATTTAGGTCCTTTATAGTCATGTATATTTTCCAGACCACACATGTAAGCTACTATTTTAATTGTTGGAATTGTGCAAACAGTGACTACTAGGATGTTTACCATAAGCAATAAATTCTGGTAAATTCTGGTGTTTCTTAATACATAGATATGAGGAATATTTGATGTTTGCATGTGCATTATCTCTAAAGAGAGTGTCTCAATGTCACAGCTCCTTGGACTTGGTTAGGCCTCTTCTTTAAAAAGGTGCGGGGATAGTAGATTTTCATGAGTGCAATACAAAGCAAGGGGAAACAATTATAGGCATGTCATTTTTCAAATCATAGTAAAAAAAAGTGTTAAACATTCACTAGGATGCAGGTTTGTGTATCCACTGTGCGATGGTTGCCCTCACAATTTGATAGCGTGAAGTGTAGAATAGCTGGATTGGAGGGCCAGACACTGCACCAAAGTGCACAGGGTCGGTAAATTTCCCACAGGTAGACAATAATGTAACCTTTGTAGATAGCTGGTTGCAGCTCCTCTATAGTGCAGATCAGGGAACAGACCCCGATCTGGGTCCCAAAGGCTGCTGAATGTTAAATGGCAGGTAGAGGCCACAGAGAAGCAACTGTCATGCTACAAAGCCTGGCTTTCCATTTCATTTCTATTTTTTTCAGATAATTATCCCTGGTGCCCTGTTGGCATTTTAGATCCTGTGAAAGAGTCAGATCAGGTGTAAGATCCTCAATCTGCTCCACCAGTACAGCTAAAATGAACCCTTGTGTTTGTGGGGAATTTCAAGCCCCCTGAGAAGCCCGGCTGTCTACTCCATTTCCATTTTTTTGCATGACTAAAAGTTAACCCTACAGGTACATTTCAGGTCCTTTGAAAAGAGCAGATCATGGGAGTAACACCCTCAAACCACTCCTTTGGAGGTGCTAAAATCCAAGTGGTTGATAAAGGTCAGAGAAAGGCATAACATTTGCCAGGAAGCATGGCTCCCCTCTCTGTTTCCATTTTTATGCTTTATGATAAATTATTTGTGGTGTCCAAGGGGAAATGTTAGCCCTTCTTGAGGGGCATATCAGATGTGACAACCCTGATAACCCCCAGGAAACTGAAATGCTGATAGTGAGTAAAAGCCAGAGAGAGGCATGTGTTGTGACAGGAAGCCTGGCTTCCCATTCCACTTCCAATATTTTGTTTCCCCAAAAATTAACCCTGGAGGCTAAAGGTAGACTTGCACCAAGAAGCCTGATTTCCAACTCTGTGTGGTGTGTAGTGGGCTTTTCTGGCCCCCTTCAGCAGATTGGTAGACAACCCACAATCTGCCTCAAAGAAATTTGAGGTTGCTCTGATGTCATGATGGGGTGGTCTCCCGCTCCATGTATTTCCCTGCTGCCTAGTTGTGTTTCCATCACAATGACTCACTGCGCTGGAGGAGAGGGAGAGCCATGGTCAATGCCTGAAAAGATGCTCAATATGAAGAGCAAGTGCATAGTTCAAGTTTTGCTATCAGCTCTTCTTTGGGGTGGTAGGTTGGCATACAATTTGCCCTTTCAGACGTGGTTCAAATCCTGAAAGTGCTGACAGAGGTGGGAGAGCCATGAATAATGCAAAAGGGGCACTAACACTGGGACGAAATACACAACAAAACCTCTGGTAGTCCATTGGTACTCTGAGGCCCCATTGGGGAAGATATTTTGAGGGTAAATCCCTCAACATGCCCTCAAGGAAGCTGAAAATCTAGTTATGCAGCTCTCCTTTGAAAATAATACTCCTGGTCTCTTTTAGGTGAATTCCTCCTTGGTAATCATGGCCTTCATTGAGACCATGCATAATCAATTCAGAAAATTCTTCCCTGTGTAATGATGCATCTCCTGTTGAACATGATGCTCTAGGGGCTAAGTTATGGCCCTTAGAGCTTCCACAGCATGAATATAATTTTATGGTTATTCAACCACAAGATTACCAAAAAGGAGAATGGATCGTTAAAAAGAATATTGAGGGCAGCAGCGGAAGTATTTCTGCTTCCCCCATGGCAAAACTGCAATGCAAGGAAATGTGGTGTGAGTACCATCAGATTCCATGAGGCCCAATGAGAAGGGTGACATCCCAATGCTCTGCACTCCAGGATGAGAGTGGAAAGTATGGTGGTCCTGTCCTGTGTAAACTAGGGTTTAAGAAAGAAGGGCCTCTCCCAGGTTGATCTCTCCAATTTTAGGACAATCTCAAACCTATCAGAGATGTCGAAGTTTTAGAGGGTGTGGTGCAAGGATAACTCACCAGACACTTTGATTAGGGATTACTGCCGTTTATCAGTAGGTTAAGCCTCATGGTTTTTGCTTCCAGGTCAGAGAGTTGAGTTATGGTGTTCCAAATGAATCAACAATTGCCCCCTCCAATCCAATTGGTATATGCTTCTGATGTGGTAACAGGTTGCCCTGAAGTTCCAGCTTTATGCAGATCATGGCAAATTTATAGCTGACTTTGGGGAGGCAAAGAATGAATCAATATGTGTGCAGTGTATTTGCAACAGTTTTGTGACTATGTGGATGTGGCAGGCCTGTACGCTTGGCCCCTCCAGTCCTGATATTCTCTCCTGACACTTGCACAGTGACAGGGAGTCAATGCCCTCTGCTAGTCCAAGAGGATTTATCAGGAATACAGCATGGGAGGGCTGTCCATATTGGAAAAAATGTTTCCCATTAAAAGCTTGCAAGTGCTGTTCACCAACAGGTGCATGGCAGTGAAGAGCAATAGCTCACATTTTACACAGTGAAAAAGGGGGTGAGAAAAAGATGAGCATTCTAATAAAATGGGAAATCAAAAATATTTCTTACCTGACAACTGCATGATTGAAATTAGGATTGGGTAAATGGGCTGTCCTTGCAAAACAAATGAATTATGTAAAATGGAGGCATGTTTCAGCTCAAATACATCAATAAAATAGAGGGGGAGGTTTGGTGGGATGCAACTGAGAATCCATTTTACCCCATATGTGACAACCCATATTCTTCTGAAAGGCCATCTTGTTACAACTGGAATTTGATTAGTTGTTAAGTGGGACTGCAGAGCTTGTCAGATCTTATTGTGAATGTTCAATATCTCCCACTCTGTAGAGCACCTCGTCCATTAAATGATAACATGGCTGAAACCACTGGAGGTGCAGGAGGCACGGGGGACAAGAAGCTGTGTACGTCCACTTTACATCTGAAACAAATCATTGCATATAGAAATATCAAATTATAAAAATACAGACTTGCTAACCCTTAATATGATGATGCCACATCAGAATATACACAAGCTCTGAGTTTATGGCCACAATAAGGTAGACTAGAAATGTGGACATGAAGGAGGATTCAAGCAGTCACACCAAGGCTATCTCATTTATGCAAGCGATTGTGAAGAGAAAGGCAGGTAACATGAGAGACGTGTAGGACACGTTTTGCAGGGTTAATGTTAATTAGTTTAGAATGTTAGAGGGGGCTGAAAAGCTCCAGAGCCCTTGTAAGACATCCTGGTGATTAAAACAAACCAGGACCGGTTCACAGAGACACACTGTCTCTGTGACTGTAATGTGTCTGCAGTGGTGTTAAGTCAAAGGTTTGTAAGAATTAGCCAGAAATATCAAAAAGGTTGAAAATAGAAAAACCAAAAGTTAGAAAGAAGAAAGTTTCAACAAATTAACAGTGGCCTAAAAAAGATTAGAAAACGTAATATATTAAAATTATGTTTTTTGGGTAGGTAGTTTCACTTAAATTAAGTTAGAAATAGGATGAGAGCAAAGGACAAGGCTACAGTCAGAGTTCCAGTTTAGGTAGGCTTTCGGGAATTATTAATGATAGCAGTTAGAATAAATGTTGGGATGAACGGCAGGGCTAAATTAAGGCTGAGAGTTCAAAAAATAGGTAAATAATTAAACTTAGGGATAGAGTTATGGTTAGACATTGAACTAGGGAAAGGATAAAAGTTAGAGTCAATTATGAAATGAAGGTGTAAACAAGGGTTACGATAATGCTTATTGTTAGGGTTGGGTAAGTATTAAGATACGTTTTAGGGTTAGTAGCTATTGGTTGGGCTTCAGTTACATAACAGCTTAATGGACACGTTAACATGATAGCGGAAGGCAAAGAGGTGTAGGCTAGAGTACATAACTGAATTTGAGACCAGGTTAACAATGTGTATTGGGATTACTGGAAAATTGTATATTTTTAGATTTCAAACTAATAGTCGCTTTCATAGACTGCTTAAATTTATAAGCACATGTTTTTTTATGACAAGAGGTGTAAGTATAAAGCTAAAATTCTGGTGGAAGCATGCAGCAAAAGGGTGATACAATGTAAGGGTGGCCATATATACTTCTAGAAAAAGCTGACGTTCTTGATTATTAATACTCTCTTTCCAACTTCCAAACTAAGAGTTAATTTCTGTTTAAAAAGCCACTTTTTACACTATAACCCTGCAAATATCATAGCTGGTGTTGATGCATACCGCTCTAGAGTTGGTGCATAAAGCTTGGGCACTAGAAATGCACATGTGGTTGCCAGTGCTTCGGGCAAAATAACTGGCATCTGATTATCAGCCCACAACCATATCTTGTGCTTTGTGTTTTGGCTTCTTTTTTGGAGAGATAAGTTCTTGCCTGGGTATTTTCAGGGGAATCGCTGATCAAAGTACTATGCCCTGTGCAAACTCTCCAAATTGCAGCTTATCCTCAGGTTTTTTTTTCTGATGTTGAAAATTTATGGGTTCATCATGAAGCCGCTAACTGATTCTTGACTTTGATTATATTGCTGTAGCTGTAGATGGTGAATGTAGTGGTAGTGCTATGTAGGAAGGATGGGACACACAGAGTCAGTTTCTGTTGTGATGTGTGGACTTCGGTAAGAAGAAAACCAACCTGAACTTCAAGGGGGTTCATTGGGCTAGTGCTGATCATTTATATCAAATGGGCTATGGCATAGGGCTTTTGGAGTCCATGAAACAATTCAACTTGCTCATGGCCAAGAAGATGCGTCATGATACAAAGGCCGTAATTAAGTGCCAGGAGGAGAGGAATTACCTAATTGAATTTTGCTCCATCTGATTCTAAGTGGGGCAGTATTCATGTACATGGTTTTCCTGAATGTTGGAACACTGGACTTGGTTTTACCAAGTGGCAACTCAGCCTGGAACAATCGCATGAGACTCTTTTCCCATTTTTTTTTCGGCAGAGGAGCACACCACTTTCCTCCATCCCAACCCCGCACAAAGAGACTGCAGCCTACATTTACCACCAGCTCAGATGAGTTGGTAAACGTATGCCTTAAACCTCACAAAAATGTGAATTTCATGTGGTTTTACCCCCCGTAAATTCCGTCTCACATGGTATTTCCCATTTCCATGGGGTTGAATCAGAACTGCACAGTACTGACCCAGTGGTGAACCACCCCACAAGTACAGTGCAACTCGTAATTTTGCCTTATTCACTGAAGATGCACACCTCCTTATCAGATCATGCCTGGACCAAGATAAAAATGCAGTAAGGTTATGTACTACTGATCCTGGCATTGATAGCTATTGCTAGAAAACTCCTTGATAAAGCCTTTCAAAGTGCAATTAAAAGTGAACTCATTGGATTTTCAAATCAATGAAGAACCCGTGGAAGAAGTGGCAAACTTGTGGTTCTGTCCTGAGCGGTTGCTCCTCCATGACCACCTGAATAACTCGATCTGTTGTGCAGCGTCCAGTTCTCCCCTGAATGCAGTGTTTTACCCGCAAGTAATCTCGTCCTTGTTGTTTGGTGGAAGAAAGTTATTCAAGCAGAGAACAGCCATTGTTGCTCTCTATTGGGCAGTTACGCTCATGCAATCTCTATAGCGGATCTTCCAATTCTTGCAAGAGCAGGTTATTGACTGAGAGTGCAATCCATCTTGGTTGTGGATTACCTATAGATGCCATACCCACTCTGCTGCCTTTGATTGTCTTTCAGCTTTTGCACACAAAGCTCTAGAAGTGAACATAGGGTCATATGAACAGTACAAGTTGAGCATCAATGTGCATCTGAACATACAAGCTATTCAAACTCATACTTGTAATGTTGCTCAGGACACTTACTTGCCAAAGGAAAAACCTTGCTCACAGGCCTAAGCATGGGGTTGCTGCTGCGAAAGCCATTCTGAAAACGACATGGCAATGTTATAGCCCTAGTTGAAAAGTGGTTAACATGTGATGGTATTTTCAGCTGTATCACTGTTTATTTCTGCAAGCTACGCATGACCAAAATTACAAGTAGAATCCTATTTCTAGTTTAGAATCTGTAGAGAAAGCAGCACACACTTAAATTTCTGTACCAGAGAGCATCTGTGTCACCGAAACCAAACAAAAGAAATGACATTCTCCTTGTAATTCATAAGCTTTACGAATGCAGTTTGAAACCAGACCAATTGGAGATTCTGTTCGATCATTTGTTCCCATCGACTGTTGCATTCTGGTGCTCGTAAGTCATCCCTGAGGCTTGGAGCTGCAGAGAACACCTACAGAGAATCTGGTTATACTTTCATTGTTGCATTAGCACCGGTAGCATGCTCATGGCTTCCTTTGCATGCATTCCTGACACGTTTTGAAACAAAACGCATTCCATGGTCCATTCCGGAGGTACGCTCTGTCCACCTACTGCTTCTGGGAATATACGTGTGCTCTTCGCGCAATAACTACATTCCACGCTGTTACTTGAAGCGTAAAAGGCCATTTTATTAGGACGAGGTTGCAATCATTTAGACTTTATTAACAGTACATCAATGCAAGAAATATACTTTTTCCATCCCATACCGACTCATTCTCCCTTCAGCCTTCTCAAACCCATCTCACCTGTTCGACTCTTCCCCATTCACTCGGTGACCTCCTTCCTCTCCCCATTCTCACCTTCACTTGCCCTCCAAGCATCCTCTGTTGAATTTCCTTCGTTGCTCATTGCCTCCCGCGCCCCGCTATCAGTCACCTGTGTACCGTTCTCCCCCCCGAGGGGTGGATCCGCCCGTATGTGACTCACCACCCCTCCAAAGTACCGTAACGTCGCTACTCTGCAACCTGCCCTAAACTGGCACGCTAAGACTAATCCAACCCCAAGCCCTTTGCCTAAGACCTGTAGGGTGGGTGGGTGGACAAACTTTCTCTCTGCCCTCCCGGTGGTGCTAAGGTGTCAGGAAGAGGCCGGATCATCCTCTCCTGACATCTTTATACCCTCCCAACTCCCGCCCCTTCCCCCTATTCTTCTAATCCCTCCCCACCTTGTCCTTCCGGCCATTGCGCGAAATGCACCGGGGGAAGACTGGTCTGCGACCTTCACTTCCCCCGGGGGCCGTCATTCAGGCAGCACGATGGAGGAGAGACAGCTCTGAACTGTCTTGTGCTGTATGGATGTGAGTTAGAAAGAGGTAGTAGTGCGGCGTGTCATTAGAGTTTGTTGTGTCAATTGCTATTTCTGGGTCCTCCTGCTTTGTACTCTTGTTTCCTGCACTGTAAATCTATCTTTGGGAACCTCAAGAATTGTGGTTCCCTTTCCTGCTTCTGCAGTGTCCTGCCTTGTTTCCTTTGGCTGCCCCAGGCAGCATTCGGATTTATCTCTGAGCTCCAATGTCTAACAGGCTGACAGGATCAATTTGCTTCTGTCTTCTTTCCTGTGGCTGCTTTGTGTGTAGCATTCTCTATCTGCAAGCACTGTAGCCTCAGAGGTTTCTTTTTCTTGTTAATCTGCCTGTCCGTTCAGTTCTGTGCTCTACCATTCTCTTCACTGGTTTCAGGACTTCTGGCCACACATTCACTGAGTAGCAACAACCGACCTCTTAGTGATAAAAGTTTCTTTTATCACTAAATTTACCCTCATTACCAGCTTTAGTTTCCAATTAGCAGCAAAGCATTATTTGTGGCCCAGTTCTTGTTGTTCTCTGGGCTCCTGTTCATGATTTCTTGTCCTAATTTTCTCCCTGGCTGTTTGCCATCTCTGTTAATTCTGAATTAATTCTAGTATAGGAAAATGTTCTTAGATTGTGTATCTGGTATTTTCTATGTGGCTGTTGTTGATCTTTGTGTATCCTGTATTTTGTCTATTCTTTTCAGGATTTTTTCTGTTCCATTTCAAACCTGTCTGTTGCAGCCCCACATCACGTTTTACAGTGCAAGTTCTTGGTTGCGCTCCATAATGATTAAAGAAGGTCTAGGCTTCAGGGGTAGCATCCAGATCATTTTCTGTCCACCTTTACAAAGAGTACAATGGTCTTTATAAAAACACTTCCATGCTCTGACTTTGCTGTATGAATGTTTTTAGGAGTAATATGATGACATAAAGCAAGAGGGTTTTCCCTAATCTACCATGAGATCCATAATCAGACACCAGTACATCCCTCACACTGGCCAAAATTTGGTACCAAGTAACCTTGCTTGTTTTATGGTCTTCTTCTTTCTTTGCTTAGGGCTAGCTTCTTTCCTCTGTAGTTCTTGTGATCACCGCCTCTTACATATGAGCAGACTGGAATGCATCTTTTCCTGTTATCATTCTATGCGTTTCTTCCCAAACCACCTCAAATCACTTGTCAGCATGCAGGACAAATGTACAGGGTGCAACCAACTGCATACAGGCAAGCAACGTTAAAGAAGAGAGCACAAATTAAAACACATTAGTTGTCAAGCCACGTGTGTCTTTTAAACACCATTAAAACTTGACAACTCATCAATCACCTAGGTTCTTGCTCTTTTGTGCATCTTTGAGTCCCCTCTGCTCCACTCAATCTTTTGTTTCTTACTCACCACACTGTTTAAGCCACTTGCACAATTGCTTGCTTTTAGAAATGCCATCTGTAACATTCATTTAGTGGTGGATTCATAAATGAATTTATTCTCAAGAGAAATATAATTAAAATAAAAAAACAAAAAAAATTAAAAGCGTGCCCTTTCCTAATTAATGTTCTACACGTTATTATGACTTTATTGCCACTCCTTGAGTCAGTACATATGAAATGTACCTGATTTCCCAATAACCACTTTCAGCAAAAGTAGTAATTGGTTCAACAGTGACTTTCCACTTCACAAACTCCAATTAAGCATCTGCAGTGTAGCTGGAGAAAGTCCAGATCTGAGTTGGGGACGTCAGCGCTTTGTGAATTCCAGAAAGGATATCACGCTGTGCTGCAGCAGGCGGAGGGAATATGTTCCTTTACATTCAGGGCCAAATGGCAGGTGTTCAAACTACCAAACTAGTGTGCTGAATTCAACTGGCCAGGGTCAGCCATCTGAAACCCAATCTGTTCACAGTATATTTCAAAGGTAAAACCCGCTCCTGCGTTATTGCACACAGAACAGTGCTGACCATATTTTTAATTTTGAAGAACTGATTGGAACTATTTGAGCTAATTCATTTGAGACAGACCAATGCAGTCACATCTAGTGGGTTTACTATGTTTCCGTGTAATGTAGCTGTTAGAATTGGGGGGTCTCTAGTTGGCAATGGTTTGCGCTTTTGTCCAAGTAGGGACCTGCTAGAAATGGGATTTCTGGTTGGCTAGGGCATGCGACTAAGCCAGGCAGAAACCACCACTCTAGTCAGGGCAAGAGAGTTACACACCGAAGATAACTCCTGCTCACCCCCTTGGTAGCTTGGCAGAGCAGTCAGGCTTATCCCAGAGGCAATGTGTAAAGCGTTTGTGCAACACACTCCCTCAGCAGCGACACACTGGGCACACCACAAAAGAAACTCCACACAAGGTTATATAAAAATAGCCTTTGTATTACTCATAAAACACATTAGAGCATAATCACACATATACACTGTGCCACCTGGCACTAGGTATCACTTTACGGGGATTATATACATGACAGGACCAATCGGCCACTGTCATAAACACCTAAACCACAGTTAGGTAGGGCAGCCAGTCACTACTGGTAATGTTACACTGAGCACAGTACAATATGCATAATCAGACTTAGTAGTGCATTATAATAAACATTTGCAGCACAACCCAGTACCTACTGGTACGATTACTTTTAGCGTAAGACCCTTATGCATAAACATCAGCCATAGTGCACCATAGTAAACACTTGCATCAGTGTACACAGTAGAGAAAGTATTCTGTATAACCCACATCAACAGTGCCCTATAATAACCGCTTATAGTGTGCACACATCATGCCCACACTATTCATAATAATGCCTGTTGTAAACAAACACTTCCTCACCCAGTATGATCAGTAATCAGAAACACATGATGCAGGAATACCTGTAAGTCATAACATCAGGTCACAGTATATAAGAATGGCCTGCATTACGTGACCATGCGGTAAACCCATAGTACGAGCGGCTCCTGCGCTCCTGTGAGGGTACCTGTCGTCCTTGCGTACAGCCCGTAGGCTTCTGGGACATGTGTCTGCTTACAACAGGAAATGTGGCGAGACGGGTCAGGGGCCTTCACTGATGCTTCCCCCGTAATGCCAAACTTCCAGAAGACATGCCCCCTGTTATGTGCCTCTCCGGCAGCTGCTCGCGATCGTGCGGAGCGGCTCCTGACACCAATGCAGCGTGGGGACCTTCTTGCAGGTTCCCCTGGCACGGCGTAACGAAGATACGGTGCTCCCCTTCGGTATGCGGGCACAAAGGCAACCGGGGAGGAAAGGGGGGCACACAAGCCCTGCTGCCACGGACGGGGAGACCCCGCTGGGTCCCCTGTTGGCAGAATTAACACAAGGGGGGGTGGACTGCCCGGGCCACGCGGTGCAACTCCCATCACCCAGGACACCTCTCCAGATCTCCGGCGGCCTCCCCTGCAGCCCCACGTAGCCCAGGTGCGGCCGCTGCTCCGAGGCTCCATCTCCTTCCAGTCAAGCGGCCCCACCCACAACCAGGCAATGCCTGACTTCCTGCTTTTGCGGCCACGTCCCCATCGAGAACAGGCCCTGAAGACACGCTGGGCTCTCCCCCCTCATGTGAGAGCCCCACCTACAGTCAGGCGTCCTTCGCCTGACTTCCGATCGGTTGCTGGGCTACACTGGCAGCTCTGGCGGCGCTCGCTCGGCTCCCTTCGTGGCAGGAAAACAGGCTGCAAAATGCAGCGCTTCCTCAGGAAAAAGCACCTTGGCCCCCAGGAGAAAAAGAAGCGCCCCCACCTGCACTTGCCCACAGGTGAAGGGAAAGCGGGGCGTTCACCAGCGCTGGTCTCTGAGGCCCCACTCCATAACGTTCTCAGCCTATCTCCCCCCCCCCTCAGGGCACCACCAGGGAGCAAGCAGCGTTTTCCTTCTGAAACCCACGAGGGCAGAGTTGGCACAGGCAGGCCAGCGCGCAGGGCCTCCCAGCAGAAGACAGCAGCTGGGTCCCACGGCGGTTCCTCCTGGCCGTCCAGCAGTCCTTCCTGCCAGTCCAAGTAAGCACACTTCATGGGGTCACAGCCTCAGTACTTATACCCCATATGTCTTTGTTCTCTCCCCCTAGCACAGGCCTAGACCCGGTCTAAACCAGTTCTGGGGGGCACTCCAACCTTTCTATACAGTGCTAAAACACCTTTATTGTTAGTAGGTCCTGGACCCAGACACACCACAGGGGGGCTGAGCCAGAATTGTACTAGGCAGGTACAGACCTATTCAGTGTCAGGGACTACTCCTCCCACTACTCCAAATGCAGATCTCCCCATTCAGCCTAGCGCTGATTCACCCAGCCGCTCTGGAGCCACACACCTCACCAGCCCCTGTCACTCCAGAGCCAGACATGCAATGCACATCAGGCAGGCACAAAGACACATAGCACACATGTTAGACCTGGCATTTCTTGGCGTGATTACCCCTGACCTTTTGCCTCTAACTCTTCTATTTTTGATGCTGTGATAGATTTCGTTTTACTGGCTTAGATGCTTTGGGCACTTTGCCACTGCTGATCAGTGTCAAAGTGCAAGTGCCCCCTGTGTAAAGTGTAATGGTAATTGGTTGTCCATAATTGGTATGTTTGCCTTACTAGTAAAGTCCCTAGTAAAGTGCACTATGTGTGCCAGGGCTGGTAATGCAAATGCTACTAGTGGGCCTGCAGCACTAATTGTGCCACCCACACCAGTAGCCTTAAAGAGAGATCTCATGCCTGCCACTGCAGTGCCTGCCCGCATTTTGCTAAACTGCCATGTTGTCCTGACAAGTGCACCCACTTGCCAGGCCTTACCCTTCCCTTTTTATGCACATCAGACACCCCTATGGTATGCCCAAGGTGCCCCCTGGGCAGGGTGCAGTGTCTGTGAAAGGTAGGACATGTACTGAGGTGTGTACCATGTCCTAACAGTGAAATACTCTCAACTTCATTTTTCACTGTTGCAAGGCCATCTTGCCCATAGGACAGAATGGGGGAAGCTGTGTAATATGTTTCCAGCCTATCTTCCCATAGGCTTAAGATGGAGAGGTGAAGTTTAGTGTGCCTGAATTCACAATTTAATAACACATCTTTTTCTGAAGGTGGTTTTTACATTGTGTGTTTAGAAACCACACTTTTAGAAGTGGCTGTTTTTTTGTTCTAACAATTCTGTGTGTCTCTGCCTGGTTGTGGATTGACTGTCTGGATTTGAATGTGATAGGATCTGGGAAATGTCCTGACCCCGGGGAGGAGGTGAGACAGCAACAGGCTGACCTGCATCTGGAGTGTAGGGGGGAGGAGTAGCCCCTGGAGGTGAAGAGGCCTGGGCTGCCGCTATAAAACAATGGCTCCATCTCCTGCTGAGTGATTGAAGACCCAGACACCCACTATCAAAGGGAAAAGGTATCACTGGCAGGGAGACACCCAGAACTGGTTTAGACAGGGGTCAGTGCCCCCCTGAACACAAAGACTTCAAAGACATTTAGGGGTATAACTATGAGAGCTGAAACCCCTGACGTTGGACTGATCAAGACTGAAAAGGATTGAAACTACTTCGTGGTCAAGAGGAACCTCTGCCAAGGAAGAAACAGCTGAAGAGACTGAAGGAAAGGACTGACCCTTGCTGTGTGTTCTGGGGCTGGCCTGCAGTTTGCTGATTTAGCCAAGGAGAGGCTAAGGGACTTTGCTGTGTGCTGTGTCCCCCTGCTTGAGAGGACTTTGCTGTGTGCTGTGTACTGAAGTAACTTGTCCCCAAGGGCCCGAGGAGAGCTGGCTCCCTGTTGTGGAAACTCAGGAACATAAAAGTTTCCAGGTGGGTCTCAGCGACGCTGTGTGCGTGTGCTTCGTAGAGCCTGAGACCTGCGTAAGGATTGCCCTGTGATCGTGTGCACCCGGAGTCCAAGTGAGTCTCAGCGACGCTGTGTGCGTGTGCTTCGTGCAGCCTGAGACCTTCGTGAGGATTGCCCTGTGATTGTGTGCACCCGGAGTCCAAGTGAGTCTCAGCGACGCTGTGTGCGTGTGCTTCGTGCAGCCTGAGACCTTCGTGAGGATTGCCCTGTGATCGTGTGCACCCGGAGTCCAAGTGAGTCTCAGCGATGCTGTGTGCATGTGCTTCGTGCAGCCTGAGACCTTCGTGAGGATTGCCCTGTGATCGTGTGCACCCGGAGCTCAAGTGAGTCTCAGCGACGCTGTGTGCGTGTCCCTGTTGCAGCCTGAGACCTTCGTGAGAATTGCCCCATGACGGTGTGCCCCGGAGCAGTCTTGTTCTCTGCGTCGATCGAGCAGCGTGACCAGAGCTGCTGCGATCGTCATTGCCATCGGCCCGGACCGGCATCCCCAGAGGAGCTGGGCCGCCGGCCCGAGCCTGCCTTTGCCAAAGAGAGACCTCGAACCATCATCGTCGGGGGTCCGAGATCCACTGCCCAAGATCAACGAAGTCGCACCGGAGGCCCAAGTCGCGAGGAGAGGAGAGTGAGATCGCACCCCCCAGGTAACGCTCAGCGAGCGTGCGTGTGTCGCCGCCTGGGGCGGGGTGCATGCTCCGAGAGAAACGCTCTCGGCCTTTCCAATCTTTGCAGCGCGAGCCTCCGCTCAAGACCGTATCGCGGCCCGTACTTGCCGAGGAGTGGCAGTACCGGGGCCGGAGTGTGAAGCTGCACTTGTTTTCCATCATAACAGTGTTGGGGGCATGTTTTGACAGTAGCTGACCGCGAGTCAGTAAGAGTGGCATAGAGACTGTGCAGAGCACCGCGATCGGTGCTGAAGTATCTTATTTTTGCATTACGAACTGCCTGATTGTTGCATTACGAAGTGCCCTATTTTTGCATTACGAACTGCCTGATTGTTGCATTACGAAGTGCCTTATTTTTTGCATTACGAATTGCCTGATTCTTGCATTACGAACTGCATAGCATTGCATTAGGACTGCATTAGATCATTGAGAATTGCTCATTAATACTGCAAGAACCTACCAGTGCTTGCTGGCCTAATAACCGGCAAGGTGAAATATTACAAATACGCATATGTTGGATTTTTATCGTGTGGTCTCATCGTATATCTTTTTTCTTATAAACTTATACTTGTTTTTTATGAAACTCGTGTGGAGTCCATTTGTGGTGTTATCCCTGTGTCACTGAGAGCGTGGTTGCAAATACTTTACACATTTGCCTTGGAGATAAGCCTGGCTGCTCGTGCCAAGCTACCGAGGGGGTGAGCAGGGGCTATCTGAGAAGGTGTCCTTCCTTTCCCTGACTTAGAAGCAAGGGTCCCTATTTGGCCTAAGGTACCTACCTCAGCCAACTAGAGACCCCCAGTTCTAACATTGGTGGCAGCGGTGGGATTTGAACGTGTATTTGCAAATTCACTCACAGTGATTGGTGAACATCACTAATTTACCACATATTGTGTTTTGATTTTTGGTTCTATTTTTGAGCGACCTTTAAGCCACACATCATGTCTCAGAAGAGTCAAGTAGCCAGTGAGGTTGCAGAATTAGAGTTCGACATTGAGGCATTGCTTACCTACAAAGTTGATCAATTGAGGCAATTCTGCAGAGCTTTGGGATGTCCCATGAAAAGTAGCGCCAAGAAGGAGGAGCTGCAAATGGCCTTGAGGGCCTGGTGGGAAGCCAAAGAGGCTCAGGAGACAGGCGATGTTGAGGTGGATGAGGATGACCCAGGGAATGGATTTGGTCCACAGGATTTGCCGGTGGAATGACCAGCCTCAGGGGCTGGTAGTAACCATTCAGGGAGGAGTTTTTCCCCAGAGGAGCTGGAGGAAAACCAAAGGGTCAGAGAGCATGAGTTGGAGGTTTTAAAACTTAAGGCTCAAGCAGAAGAGAAAAAGCTGCTCATTGAAAGTGAAAAGCGAGCAGAGGAGAGCAGGAATGCTCTCGCCTTGGAAGAGAAGAAGATTCTCTTAGCTCATTTGATAAGCATGAGGGAACTGGACATTAAGGCTA
The DNA here is from genome assembly GCA_963921515.1 of Calotriton arnoldi. NCBI lineage: Eukaryota > Metazoa > Chordata > Amphibia > Caudata > Salamandridae > Calotriton > Calotriton arnoldi. The sequence continues at coordinate 86,846 of CAWUFW010007150.1, read as the reverse complement.
AACAGGCGGAGTCCAGTTCGAATGGTGGCAGCACACAACCAGTGCCAGCGGGTAAAGTGTACATTCCCAAAGACTTAGTGCGAGATTACCAAAGGGGTGATGATATTTATGCGTGGTTCACGGCATATGAGATCGCACTGAGGATGAATGAGGTGCCTGAGAAGCATTGGGGGGCGGGCCTATGGAAACACTTTGAGGCTTCTGGGAGGGATGTTTTACCACCTTTAGAGAGGGCGGGAACCCTGACCTACGCCAATATGAAGGAGGCTTTATGCCTCAGGTATGGGCTCACTCCTGAACAGTACAGGCAGAAATTCAGGAACTTCAAGAAACTGGAATCCAGTACTTGGGTTGAGTGTGTGAATGCGTACATCCGTGCACTGGATGGTTGGATGACGGGCAGCAAGGTAACTGATTTTAAGGGCTTATGCGATTTAATTAGTTGGGAGCACTTGAGTAGTCTGTGTGTTCCAGAGCTGCGCCAGCATCTTTTAGACAGTAAGCTGACTGATCCCGGTAGGCTTGCTGAGGAGGCGTACCGCTGGACCAGCACCAGGGTCCACAAGGGGATTGGAGGTACCACTTCCAAAGGTGTACAGGGCCCCCTGCAGAAGGTGGGGGAGGACAAGGGTAACCACAAGGAGTTCTCTAAAGGGCCCCAAAGTGGTTCCCAGGTAAAAGGGTCCCAGTCCCCCAAGGCTAAAAGGTCCTGGCCCCATAAGGGCAAGCGGGACAACAGAGGTCCTCCTACTTGTTACTTCTGTAAAGAAGTGGGTCATATTGCCCCTAAATGCCCCAAGAAGTCACCTGCACCCACTGGTGCTCCAACACCGGGTTTAGTGAGTGTAGCATTGGGGGAGGAATTGAGTCCTTGGAATGGGAAGGAGCAAGCAGTTATGACCCTGGTCTCATTAGGAGATTGAGAGATGGTCCAGGAAGTCTCTCTGCCTGAGAATACTAAGAAGTACAGGCAGTGGGTGACCATCAATGGAAGGAGGGTGGAGGCTCTGAGAGACACAGGAGCCAGTTTGACATCTGTCAGGTGTCAGTGGGTGTCTGAGGAGCAGGTAATTCCCAATGTACTTCACCCTGTAGTTGCAGCAGACAACTCCGTGCGCCTCTGCAAGGTGGCGCTAGTTCCATTTGAGTGGGGGGGGCTCAGGTTCTTGAAGGTCATTGTAAATCCGTCCATGCCTGTAGACTGTCTGCTGGGGAATGACCTGGAGAGTTCCCCCTGGAAGGAGGTGGAGCGCCAGGCGCATTTGGAGATGTTGGGTCTGCCTGAGTGGGCTTGTGTGACCACTCGGTCTATGGCAGCCAGCAAAAGGGTTCAAGAGGACCTGGAGCCTGAAACAGTGGCCCAGGTGTTTGCCTTAAGGAGAAGAGGCAGGGGGCGCGGGAAACCGGCCCCCAAAGTTCCCACGGTCCAGGAGGAGGCAAACCTTGAGGGGGATGCCCTGGAGCCTACGGGGGAGCAAGTAGCTGAACTGGGGGACCTACCTGAGCTGACCAAATGGCAGCAGGAGGGAGGGCCCTCCAGGGAGGAATTCTGTGAGGAGCAGAAGAAGTGCCCTTCTCTTGTAGGTTTGCCGCAACAAGCAGCAAACCAGGCAGCAGGTGATCAGGCCGGGTCACATTTGATTTACTGGGAGAATGATCTCCTATATAGTGAGCCTAAGGTTGCTGAGCCTGGGTCGGCCCGGGCGCTGGTGCTACCCCAGCACTTCAGAGCCTTCCTACTGGGGGTTGGCTCATGATGTACCTTTAGCAGGACATTTGGGGCAGGACAAGACCTTTGATAGGCTTGTCACCCACTTCTACTGGCCTCAAATGCGCAAGAGTTCTGATACTCATTGCAGGACCTGTCAGACTTGCCAGGCAAGTGGTAAGAGTGGGAGGAAACGCAAGGCTCCTCTCCAACCTTTCCCTGTAGTCAGCACCCCCTTTGAAAGGGTGGGCATTGGCATCGTGGGGCCTCTGAATCCCAAGACAGCCATGTGCAACAGGTTCATCCTGGTCTTGGTGGACCATGCCACCCGGTACCCGGAAGCCATCCCTCTCCGGACGATGACAGCCCCCGTGGTGGGCCGTGCACTGATTGGGATTTTCTCCCGCATGGGATTCCCCAGAGAGGTGGTGTCCGACCGGGGTACTAATTTCATATTGAGGTATATGAAATCTCTGTGGAAGGAGTGCGGTGTAACCTACAAGTTCACCAGGCCTTACCACCCCCAGGGTAACGGTCGGGTTGAGAGATTTAACCGGACCTTGAAGGGCATGATTATGGGTCTTGGGGAACCCATGATGCGTAAGTGGGACGTCCTCCTACCCTGCCTGCGGTTTGCTTACCGAGAGGTGCCACAGAAGTCCTTAGGGTGCAGTCCCTTTGAGCTGCTGTATGGTCACCCCATAAGAGGACCCTTGAGTTTGGTGAAGGAAGGCTGGGAGAAGGCTCCTAGTAAACCCCCCCAGGATGTATATAGCTACATGCTGGCCTTCAGGAACCAAACTAGGCGTTTCAGGCAACTCGCTCAGGTGAATCTGGAAGCCAGCCAGGAAGAAATGAAACGGTGGTACGACCAGAACGCCACTCTGGTCGAGTTCCAACCTGGGCAAAAAGTGTGGGTGATGGCGCCAGTGGAGCCTTGCGCGCTCCAGGACAAGTGGACTGGGTCTTATGAGGTGGTGGAGCGCAGGAGCGAAGTGACCTACCTGGTTGACTTACAGACTCCTAGGAACCCTTTGAGGGTCCTCCATGTGAACCGCCTCAAACCCCATTTTGAGAGGTCCGATGTGACTATGCTCTTGGCTACAGATGATGGGGCCGAGGAGGAGAGTGAACCCCTCCCTGACCTCCTGTCAGCCAAGGAGAAGGACAAGTCAGTGGATGGGGTGAACCTCTTGCCTACCCTGACCCTGGAAAAGCAGAGGGACTGTCGCCAGGTATTGGGTCAGTTCGCCTCCCTGTTCTCCCTGACCCCAGGAGTCACCCATTGGTGCGTCCATGATGTGGACACATGAGACAGCCTGCCTGTAAAACAAAAATTTTACAGAGTAGCTGATAAGGTCAGGGCCAGCATCAAGGAGGAGGTTTCCAAGATGCTGGCGCTAGGGGTGATTGAGCCATCCAGCAGCCCCTGGGCTAGCCCAGTGGTCCTTGTGCCAAAAGCTGCCTCGCCCGGTGCCACCCCAGAACTCCAGTTCTGTGTGGATTACCGTGGGCTCAATGCGGTCACCAAGACTGATGCTCACCCCATCCCCAGAGCTGATGAGCTCGTGGATTGGCTGGGAGATGCCCGGTACCTCAGCACATTTGACTTGCCGTCTGGGTACTGGCAGATTGCCTTGACCGAGGGAGCCAAGGAGAAGTCAGCATTCTCAACGCCAGAGGGGCACTACCAGTTCAGAGTTATGCCCTTTGGGTTGAAGAACGCCCCTGCCACCTTCCAGAGACTGGTTAACCAGGTGCTGTGTGGGCTGGAGGAATTCAGCACCGCCTACCTGGATGACATTGCGGTGTTCAGCTCCAGTTGGGAGGAACATTTGCAACACCTCTGCGAAGTGTTGAAGGCCCTGCAGAGGGCAGGCCTAACTATCAAGGCAAGTAAGTGCCAGATAGGGCAGGGTTGTGTGGTGTACTTAGGACACCAGGTAGGGAGCAGCCAGGTGGCGCCTCTACAGGCAAATATTGATACCATCCTGGCTTGGGAACCCCCCCAAGACCCAGACAGGAGTGAGGGCCTTTTTAGGACTCACTGGGTATTACAGACGGTTTGTAGGGGTATGGCACCATTGTTGCCCCCTTGACAGAGCTGACTTCAAAGAAACAGCCCCAGAAGGTGATCTGGACTGATGCCTGCCAGACCGCTTTTGATGCCCTGAAAACTGCAATGTGCACGGCGCCCGTGCTCAAGGCGCCTGACTTCTCCAAAGAGTTTGTGGTGCAGACAGATGCTTTAGAGCATGGTGTGGGAGCAGTACTCTCACAATTGAACGACGAGGGCTTGGACCAACCCGTAGCTTTCATTAGCAGGAGGCTTCTTCCCAGGGAACAGAGGTGGAGTGCAATTGAGAGGGAAGCTTTTGCTGTGGTCTGGGCACTGAAGAAGCTGAGGCCTTACTTGTTCGGGACTCACTTCCTGGTTCAGACAGACCACAGGCCCCTCAGATGGTTGATGCAGTTGAGGGGGGAGAACCCAAAAGTGTTGAGGTGGTCCATCTCCCTACAGGGAATGGACTTCACGGTGGAACACCGACCTGGAACAGAACACGCCAATGCTGATGGTCTGTCCAGATTTTTCCGCCTTAGTGATGAGAACTCCCATGAGGGTGGGTAGTTCCCCCCACTTTTCTGCTGGAGGGGACACGTGTTAGACCTGGCATTTCTTGGCATGATTACCCCAGACGTTTTGCCTCTACCTCTTCTATTTTTGATGCTGTGATGGATTTCGTTTTACTGGCTTAGATGCTTTGGGCACTTTGCCAATGCTGATCAGTGTCAAAGTGCAAGTGTTCCCTGTGTAAAGTGTAATGGTAATTGGTTGTCCATAATTGGTATGTTTGCCTTACTAGTAAAGTCCCTAGTAAAGTGCACTATGTGTGCCAGGGCTGGTAATGCAAATGCTACTAGTGGGCCTGCAGCACTAATTGTGCCACCCACACCAGTAGCCTTAAAGAGAGATCTCAGGCCTGCCACTGCAGTGCCTGCGCGCAGTTTGCTAAACTGCCATGTTGTCCTGACAAGTGCACCCACTTGCCAGGCCTTACCCATCCCTTTTTATGCACATCAGACACCCCTATGGTATGCCCAAGGTGCCCCCTGGGCAGGGTGCAGTATCTGTGAGAGGTAGGACATGTACTGAGGTGTGTACCATGTCCTAACAGTAAAATACTCTCCACTTCGTTTTTCACTGTTGCAAGGCCATCTTGCCCATAGGACAGAATGGGGGAGGCTGTGTAATATATTTCCAGCCTATCTTCCCATAGGTTTAAGATGGAGAGGTGAAGTTTAGTGTGCCTGAATTCACAACTTAATAACACATCTTTTTCTGAAGGTGGTTTCTACATTGTGTGTTTAGAAACCACACTTTTAGAAGTGGCTGTTTTTTTTGTTCCAACAATTCTGTGTGTCTCTGCCTGGTTGTGGATTGACTGTCTGGATTTGAATGTGATAGGATCAGGGAAATGTCCTGACCCCGGGGAGGAGGTGAGACAGCAACAGGCTGACCTGCATCTGGAGTGTAGGGGGGAGGAGTAGCCCCTGGAGGTGAAGAGGCCTGGGCTGCCACCATAAAACAATGGCTCCATCTCCTGCTGAGTGATTGAAGACCCAGACTCCCACTATCAAAGGGAAAAGTTGTCACTGGCAGGGAGACACCCAGAACTGGTTTAGACAGGGGTCAGTCCCCCCCCTGAACACAAAGACTTCAAAGACATTTAGGGGTATAACTATGAGAGCTGAAACCCCTGAACTTTGGACTGATCAAGACTGAAAAGGATTGAAACTACTTCGTGGTCAAGAGGAACCTCTGCCAAGGAAGAAACAGCTGAAGAGACTGAAGGAAAGGACTGACCCTTGCTGTGTGTTCTGGGGCTGGCCTGCAGTTTGCTGATTTAACCAAGGAGAGGCTAAGGGACTTTGCTGTGTGCTGTGTCCCCCTGCTTGAGAGGACCTTGCTGTGTGCTGTGTCCTGAAGTAACTTGTCCCCAAGGGCCTGAGGAGAGCTGGCTCCCTGTTGTGGAAACTCAAGAACATAACATTTTCCAGGTGGGTCTTCGACACTGTGTGCGTGTGCTTCGTGCAGCCTGAGACCTTCATGAGGATTGCCCTGTGATCGTGTGCACCCGGAGTCCAAGTGAGTCTCAGCGACGCTGTGTGCGTGTGCTTCGTGCAGCCTGAGACCTTTGTGAGGATTGTCCTGTGATCGTGTGCACCCGGAGTCTAAGTGAGTCTCAGCGACGCTGTGTGCGTGTGCTTCGTGCAGCCTGAGACCTTCGTGAGGATTGCCCTGTGATCGTGTGCACCCGGAGCTCAAGTGAGTCTCAGCAACGCTGTGTGCGTGTGCCCTGTTGCAGCCTGAGACCTTCGTGAGAATTGCCCCGTGACGGTGTGTCCCGGAGCAGTCTTGTTTTCTGCGTCGATCGAGCAGCGTGACCAGAGCTGCTGCGATCGTCATTGCCATCGGCCCGGACCGACATCCCCAGAGGAGCTGTGCCGCCGGCCCGAGCCTGCCTTTGCCAAAGAGAGACCTCAAACCATCATCGTCGGGGGTCCGAGATCCACTGCCCAAGATCAACGAAGTCGCACCGGAGGCCCAAGTCGCGAGGAGAGGAGAGTGAGATCGCACCCCACAGGTAACGCTCAGCGAGCGTTCGTGTGTCGCCGCCTGGGGCGGGGTGCAGGCTCCGAGAGAAACCCTCTCGGCCTTTCCCATCTTTGCAGCGCGAGCCTCCGCTCAAGACCGTATCGCGGCCCGTACTTGCCGAGGAGTGGCAGTACCGGGGCCGGAGTGTGGAGCTGCACTTTTTTTCCATCATAACGGTGTTGGGGGCATGTTTTGGCAGTAGCTGACCGTTAGTCAGTAAGAGTGGCATAGAGACCGTGCAGAGCACCGCGATCGGTGCTGGAGTATCTTATTTTTGCATTACGAACTGCCTGATTGTTGCATTTCGAAGTGCCCTATTTTTGCATTACAAACTGCCTGATTGTTGCATTACGAAGTGCCTTATTTTTTGCATTACGAACTGCCTGATTATTGCATTACGAATTGCATTATTGTCGCATTACGAACTGCCTGATTGGTGCATTACGAAGTGCCTGATTCTTGCATTACGAACTGCATAGCATTGCATTAGGACTGCATTAGATCATTGAGAATTGCTCATTAATACTGCAAGAACCTACCAGTGCTTGCTGGCCTAATAACCGGCAAGGTGAAATATTACAAATACGCATATGTTGGATTTTTATCGTGTGGTCTCATCGTATATCTTTTTTCTTACAAACTTATACTTGTTTTTTATGAAACTCGTGTGGAGTCCATTTGTGGTGTTATCCCTGTGCCACTGAGAGCGTGGTTGCAAATACTTTACACATTTGCCTTGGAGATAAGCCTGGCTGCTCGTGCCTAGCTACCGAGGGGGTGAGCAGGGGCTATCTGAGATGGTGTCCTTCCTTTCCCTGACTTAGAAGCAAGGGTCCCTATTTGGCCTAAGGAACCTACCTCAGCCAACTAGAGACCCCCAGTTCTAACAACACAGAAATGCCAACTTCTAAAAGTGGCATTTATAAAATAGTGATAATAAATCTGGAACACCATTACGCAGCATTTATTATTACTATTCCAAACATACCAAACTTGACCACGCTGCTCCTCTCATATCAGGAATTACCACTGAAACACTTATCAGGGAATCCCCAATGCATTCCTATAAGAGGGCAGCCTCACAGCAGTGAGAAACCAAAATGGCTGTTTGTCACTACCAGGACATGTCACACAATTAAGGTACATGTCCTACCTTTTACCTACAATGCACCCTGCCCATAGGGCTAGCTAGGGCCTACCTTAGGGGTGACTGACATGCAGTAAAAGCAGGGTCACAGATGTGGCACCCACTTTATGTGCCACGTCACAGCGGCATTAACTGCGCACGCAGGCCCTGCAATGGCAGAGGCCTGAGACAGGTTTGAAAGGCTACTTTGGTGGGTGGCGCAATCAGCGCTGCAAGCCCACTAGTAGCATTTAATTTACTGGCCCTGGGTATCTGGGATACCACTTTACAAGGGACTGACAGGTAAATTAAATTAGCCAAACAGGTGTAGACCAATCTTACGACGTTTTACCATAGAGAGCACATGCACTTTACACTGGACAGCAGTGATAAAGTGCCCAGAGTCCTAAAACCACCAACGCCAGGTAAGAAAAAAGACTAGTAGGAAGGCAAAAAGTTCAGGGATGACCCTGCAAAAAGGGCCAAGTCCAACACAACCCCCTTCCAGCCAAAAGCCAGGGTAGACCAATCATTACCTTGATGGGCTTCCCTGCTTGGGGCGATAGAACACGGACGTGGGCCCGCAACTGCAGGGGCATACTCCAGTTCTACGCCAATCTGAACCCATTTGGTTCCCTCTGTCAAAGCTCCCAGGACCAACTAAGCTACCCCACTGGGACTCCCTAGCTGTCCGCGGCCAGGACCAGGCCCTAGGCCATCCAGATGTCTTTGGTCCTTGCCTTCTCCCAGAGTGGGGGGCAGTAACCCCTGGTACATAGTATCCATTCTCCACTCTACCTCTCATCAGCGCAGTTCTAAACTGCCACTGATCCTCCAACCTAGGGTCCGCACCCTCAGGCTGACCAGAGGTCACAGGCGAGGCTCTCCTCCCCCTACCTCTCCTTCTGGGGTCCCGCACTCTCCTCCTAGGAGAAGCACCCTCAGAACACAACTCTACCACCAGTTCAGGACCTCTCTCCTGCAACTGGTCTCCCAACCTAGGATCTAAACCCTCAGGTTGAACCAGGATCAGAGGCGAGGACTCCCTCCCTCTGCACCCCCTTCCAGAGTTCTGCACCCTCCCACCTGGAGTGGTACCCCCAGAAGACAAAACGGTCGGGACACTGGTTACAGATGTCCTTCCCTCCTGGTCAGGCAGAACCTGAACCTGGCCTCTCAACCCAGGGACTAAACCCTGTGGTTGAACCGGGGTCAGAGGCGAGGACTCCCTCCCTCTGCACCCCCTTCCAGAGTTCTGCACCCTCCCACCAGTAGTGGTACCCCTAGAAGACAAACCGGTCAGGACACTGCTTACAGATGTCCTTCCCTCCAGGTCAGGCAGAACCTGAACATGGCCTCCCAACCCAGGGACTAAACCCTGCAGCTGAGCACCCGCCTGGCACACCAGGACTTCCTGAGGAGCACGCATGCCCCCCCAAGGGTAACACATCACTCATGTGTTGTGTGACAGTCTGCCTGGCGCTGATCTCCCAACCCCTGTCTATCTGACAGTGCGCGATGACCCCCCAGGATAGAAGTGGTGTCACCATGGTCACTCCTAGGAGGCTCAGCCCTTATGGCTGGCCCCTGACCCACTGGTTCTTCCACTGGGGACTCTCTCCCCCTCTCACCCCTCCCTCTGGAATTCTGCAGCCTCCACTTAGGAGTGGCACTGCCAGACACCAGAACTGATGGAGCTCTGGTTACAGACGCTCCAAGTTCTCCTGACACTAGGAGATCCCCCTCAATGGATGGCCTACTAGTACAGCCTAGGCTCCCCACCTGGTGTTCCCTTAGGGAACCCTCCAGGTCCTGAGACTGGGTTTTGGGCACCTTGGGACACAGCCCACTCTCACTCTTTCTCTGCGGAGACAGGACGTGAGCCCCTACACCCCTCCCACTACACCGGGACCTATCTGAGCTATTAAGAACCTTTCCCACCACCGTGGGCTGGGAAATACCTGAGCCACTCCTCTTAGGGTCACTGCCCAATGCCTCCTCAGACTCTCTGGCACTCACCCAGAGGTCTGCCTCCCGTGCAAGCTCCCTGGGTTCAGAGAGCTCACACTCCAACAGGTGTTGGTGTAACCCTGGAAAACAACAATGGAACATGTGCTCTCTGACAATCAGATTGAACAGCCCTTCAAAATTGTTTGCCGTGCTACCCATCACCCAACCTTCCAGTGCATCACAACACTCATCCACAAACTCCCCCCAAGACTGGTGAGACAGTTTCCTACTGCCCCTGAACCTCAACCTATACCCTTCAGGTGTGACACCCTCTTCCTGGGAACTAGGTACCACGCTCTGGGATCTGGGAGTGGGACTTCCTACATTGGAATCACTTCTGCTGCCACCACTGGACCCCACCCTCACTGGTGAATCCAGACCACAAAAACTACACTCAGGGGACATATCCTCAAGAGCTAGCTTTTCTCTGGTGAAGGCCCTCTCTGCCTCCGCCATCCTCTCCTGCGCTAAGACCCTCTCAGTCTCTAGCTTTTTCCTCTACAAGGCCCAACGCCCTGAGACTACTCCTGAGCCAACAATGCGTTTTTCTCCTCTAAGGCTCTCTGGGTCTCTCTGTGCCCCGCATCCAGCTGCGCTAGCCCCATGGCATGCTCCAATTTGAGCTTCTCTAAGGCCAGCTGATGCTCCCTCTCCTTCTGCCTGTCCACCAACTCCTCTGGGGTCCATGAAAGGGATTGCGCACTACCCCTGGCACTAGACCCAGCAAGGGACTCCCTCTCTACGGGGTCCTCACTATCTACTGGCGTCCCTGTCTTGTCATTTTCTCCCTCCTCTCCAGACTCGCCCTCCAGGGGTAGGGACTGGGAACCCTCACTCTCAGAGTCCTCCTCAGAACCACCACCCTACTGGATCTCTGTTGACGCCTTTTCAGGGAACTATTGAGCATAGTACAGGGCCCTATGATAGTCTTTTTCCCACCTGTCCTTTTGCCACATGAGCAGGAGTTTCTGAAGGTGTAGGGGAGTTGTTGCCCAACTCACTGCGATATTCCTTTTCCTGCAGAACCCCTCTAACTCCTCCATACTGTAGTTAAACAGGTCATGTATGTTAAAGGCGGATTTCATTTTGGCAAGGCACTAAATACACAGGTGAAAGACAAGAAACCTAGGCGTCTGAGCTGAAGCAGTACACAATTCAAAAAATGACACTTTTTAGGAGAAAAACAATCAGGACAACAAATCCCCAAACATGTGATTATCTAAATGCAGAGTTTTTAGTGCAACCAGTTGTTGCTGTGGTACTGCGCAAACGCAAGTCCTATCCTCACCGCTGACAACCAATGTTAGAAATGGGATTTCTGGTTGGCTTAGGCGCATGCCCTAGCCAACCAGAAATCCCATTTCTAGCAGGACCTTTCTTCCTAGTCAGGCTAAGGGGGATACACTTCTAAATTAACCCCTGCTCACCCCCTTGGTAGCTTGGCATGAGCAGGCAGGCTTATCTCAGAGGCAGTATGTGAAAACACTACAAATGGACACCACACCAGTTTAGAAAAAGAAGTAAACCAAACAAGACCAAAACGACAAAAATCCACAATACAGTAATCAAAATATGACTTTTAAAAGGTAGAAACAGTTCTGTCCATAGCAAACTATAGTTGCAACACTTTTTAACACAAAGTACCTTGGATGCGTCACAATCACAAACAAAAACAGCCGCAGGGAAGGTGATGCATCGGTTCCTTACGCCCAGGGAAGGTGATGCGTCGGTTCCTTACGCCCAGAGAAGGTGATGCGTCTGTTCCTTACTTCAGGGGACGTGATGCATCGGTTCCTTACAGTAGGGGAGGTGATGCGCCAGTTTCTTACTGCGGCCCCGGTGTTCTTGTAGCCTTGGCCCCCCAGTGCGATGCGTGAGGATCAGGGATGCATCGGTTCTAGATGCTGCGGCGGCAACGGCGCTGCGTTGGTTTCTTCAGCCGCGGTCCCACGATGCGTTGGTTTTTGCAGCCGCACAGCAGGGCCTGTGTCGGAATGGGTGCAGTGATCTCGGACTTCGAAGATTGGTGCACTCGATGCGGCGTGCGGCGATATATCGAGCCGCGGGCAGGCGCTGTGTCGGTTTTTTCGGAGATGCGTCGGAAACAGATGCGGATGCGTTGCGCTTCTCGTAGTTGCGTTACTTTACCAGCTCCCAACAGCAGGAACAACCTCCAGAGGCCCAACACAGTCACAGGCACCTCTTGGCAGGTCAGAACTCCCAGTAAGGAAGTTCTAGGGAGCTGGTGGTGAAGTCTTTGTATCCCAGAGACTTCAAAACAGGAGGCAAGCTCTACTTCAAGCCCTTGGAGATCTTCCTCAAGCACTAGACACAGCACACAGCAAAGTCTTTATCCTCTCCTTGGCAGAAACAGCCACCGCAGGCCAACCTCAGACAGCACACAGCAAAGGGGCAGAACATCGCCTTCAGTTTTCCCAGCTCTTCTCCTTTGCAGAGGTGCCTATTGAATTCCAGAAGTAATCTAAAAGTCTGGGGTCTGGGCCCCACACTTTTTATAGCCCAATTCCTTTGTTCTCTGGTGGCAGAGAAGCTCTTTGCCCAGCCAAAACCAGTTCTGTCCTCTCTGGTGCAGCTTCCCGGCAGGAGGTTGAGACAGCATTGTCCAAGGCAGACCAGGCCCCTTCAGGTGTGAAAGAAATCTCCTCCCCCTACTCTGAATGCAGCCCAGGTCTATTCGGCCCAGCCCTGACTCACCCTGGAAAGGCAAAACACACCTTACCCCCCAAGTAGCTGTCTGAACAGAATGCACATTCCCAGCCCCTGTCACTCCAAAGCCAGACAGTCAATACACAAACTTTGCAGAGGCACACTGGACGGCTAAGCAAGAAAATATCACTTTCTAAAAGTGGTATTTTCAAACCCAGCATATAAAAATCATCCTTACTAAAAGATTCATCTTTATATTCTGAGTTCAGGCATACCAAACTCTAGTTTCTCATCTTGTTCCCATGGGCAGTTATACCACACAGATCAGGGCATGTCCTACCTTGCACATACACTGCACCCTGCCCACAGCGGTACCTTGGGTCTACCTTAGGAGTGACTCACATGTAAGAAAAGGGAAAGTTAGGGCCTGGCAAGTGGGTGCACTTGCCAGGTCGACATGGCAGTACTAGACTCCACAAAGGCACTGCAATGGCAGGCCTGAGAACCTTTTGCAAGGCTGCTTGTGTGGGTGGCACAATCAGTGCTGCACGCCCACTAGCAGCATTTGGTTCACAGGCCCTGGGCACACACAGTGCACTGTACTAGGGACTTAACAGTAAACCAAATAAGCCAATTATGGAAACACTAATCCATGACAACAATTTACAGAGGGAGCGCTTAAACTTTGGCACTGAACAGCAGTGGCAAAGTGCCCAAAGCATCTAGACCAGCAAAAACGAAGTCCAACATACAGTAAAAACAGGAGGCAAAGGCAAAAATACAGGGGAAACCCACGCTAAGGCTGCCAGGTTTAACAGTAGCGCAACAACCAAAGTTGCTGTGTTGCGTGAAAGGGAGAGAGCAGAACAGCACAATATCTACAAAGGCTTAGTGCTCTTTCTTTCCCCCCTGTGGTGGCACACTTTAGGCTGCCTTGTGCCAATGCAAACACCCTACACTACAGTGTAAAGGTGTGTGCATGATGTCAAGCATAGGTTTTGTACCGGGAGTCCTTCCAACAGCAAAATAATGTCCTTTGACATAGTTTCACACTATTCCCAGTTTGGAGGTGTGAAGCACATGAAAAATTGGTGAAGTTTTGACAAAAGAACACTTTGAGGCTTTAATTTTTGCCACAAAGTCCTGTCTACATTTTTTTAGTAGATAGGGCTTTGTGTCAAACTCCATGTGTGGTTGAATGGGAGCACCTTTGTACCACCCATGGAACAGTCCATTGATTCAAAGTAGCGTGTGGTGCTACTTTGCATTACTTTAGGCTACTTTTCAATCCAAATCAGGATTTAATTTGAAGAGTAAAACCCAAAACAATACTATGCACCAGGTTTATGTCACTTTGTGCCACAAGCCCTGCACAGAGTGCTATTAAATTTCCTCCCCCATCTCTTAACATTGCCTCTTACCAATCTTCCCATTCATCGTGGGAGACCCTTGAAGACTATCTCAAGTCTGAGTGCGATTACTATCTTAATTAAAATTAATTGTTTGAAAAGCAGTAATCTTGATGAATTTAACATTTCTTTTTAAATTAACATCATAGCTCCTATTTAACAATAGCATGAGGAGTGGTTGAAAGAATTCAGGGGCATATTAGCAAGACCGGCGATAAAATTATCGCCGTTTTAGCATAATGGGCTTGCTAATATGCGTTATAGAATTCCAATAGAAGCCCAGGTTAGATGTCCTACACATCTAACCTGGGCTTCTATTGGAATTCTATAACGCATATTAGCAAGCCCATTATTGGCGTTTTAGCGGCAGTTTCCTGCCGCTAAAACGGCGATAATTTTATCGCCGGTCTTGCTAATATGCCCCTCAATATTTTACAGAGCTGCCAGTTCTGCATGAGGATTCAGAGACCTGCCAGCAGTCGGGAATGCAGACCAACAGTGGGAATCAATACAAATGTCTGCAGTCAACGGGGGCCGAATCAAGCGTGCGGGAGAATATCCTAGAAGTGTATGTGAGTGTGCCCTGCAACACATTGAAAATATAATTCCACAGACTGAGACCAGTGATACAAAAACACTCTTTGGGGGCCTATTAGCAATAACCGGCGATAATTATCGCTAAGTGCAGTTAGCGCTAGGATAATTATCGCCGGCTATCGCAGGTTTCTATCGCGGAGATAGCGTGCTATCAGCAACGCTTATCTCCAAAGCGATAGAAACCCTGGAGAACAGTGTGAATATCGCTTGAAAACAAGCGATATTCACACTGTGACTCAGTGTTAGCTTGGCGATAGGGCGAGGGGATTTAGCCATGTAATCCACCTCCCATTGGATTACATGGCTAAGTCAGGGTGAGACCAGGCGTTAACAAACCAGCGCTAAACGTGTTTAGCGCTGGTTCGTTAATCACCTCCCCTGCCTCGCTAATAGGCGATAGCGACCTTAGTGACTGTTTCCAGTCGCTTTTAGGTTGGGAACGCCTACTTTGCATGCCATTAGCGATAAATATCGCTGGCATGCAAAGCGGCACCCAACCCGGTCGCTATCGCCTAAAAGCTGTCGCTAACAGCAGTTAGCGACAGCTTGCTAATAGGGCGTCTGTATTATCGCCGCTTTAGCGGGAAAAAGTCCCGCTAAAGCGGCGATCGAGCCCTTGATAATATGCCCCTTGGTCCTTTCTCGTTTTACGGTTTCTGAGGTTTCCAGAAAGCATAAAATGAGAAAGGACCGAACGCAGCTTTTTCGAAGGGTTGTGGAGTTGTAATTCTTTCTGCCCTGCAGTGCTCCGCCTCAGGCCTCGTGTGCCCTTGTGGATGAGGCACTACACTTAAAATTAGATCCTGGTTCCTGCTGGCAGTCACGGCAGTGATCTCCGGAAGAGGTCCAAAGAGACAGCATGTGGTTGTGCTGAACACAGGCTTGAAAGCACAATGTGAATGCTTGCAAAGGCTACTCAGCAAACAGAATTAGGTTCAGCAAGCCTTTCAGAGTAGTGATTCTGTGCAGACATGCTAAAATGGGGAGCACTGTAGTGCCCTAACGACGACTAGGATCTCTTGCCACAATGGGTGAGGAAAAGTGCTACGACTAGTGCTATCTTTTATATTACAGAACCCCATTGTTTGTCGACATTTAAATCTCAGACTTCCACAAGTTTGTTTCCTTTTCAGAACGTAGAGAGACAAGCTAACAAATACTGTTCGTTGACACTTGTCAGGGCATGTCTGAGAATGTTACTGGCAGGTGGCTGTGCATGGAAGTTAAGGATTAACAACTCATTCAGAGTACTGGAGAAAAGAAACCCTGCACAAATTGAAATTTCTGCACAGGTTGGGATTCCGAGTTGTGTGGGAGAACTCTAGTATCAAATGTTTTCCTGTGACACATTTCTCCAGGGAAAAGCTGGGGAAATGTGTCCCTGGAAAATGACTACGAAAAAGACAAAACTGCAGAAATTATTGCATAACGCACAAATGCCATCAATTATGCCTCTTTTGAGTGAAATACTAGGAAAACATTTGTACCTAATATGGCTTTCTCGACGAAGTTTTTTGGTCTTGGACAGACCCACAATACATCTGTTCATAGACATGGATGAACCAGGACTCGTTAAAATACTCATTGCTCACGGAAGGGAAACATATTGAACTCGAGCTTTAAGGCAGGCGGAAGGTGTTATATAAATAAAGTAACGTATCACAATTTAGATGAAATTCCCAAAAAATCGTTAACACTAGACATTATGTAATAGATAATGGACAAATAATGCCCTAAGTAGCATAAACTATGTACAAATATCCAGTTGGATTTTAGAGCCGGGCCTGCTTGACACCAAGAATTGATGGGTTTCTGTGACCTTAACTTTGATAGCAGGTGGATTCTAGTCTTATTTAGTGTAGGCACAATCTTATATGATTCAATTTAAGTATAAAATATGACCCTTTTACCGTGCACCAAATATGAAAGGTGCTGTGGTGACAGGCCATAGAACAGGGCATAATCTAATATTATATTCCTAAATGTTAGAAGTGCCAGAGTTCTGTGAGAAAGCCAGTGTTAAAATGATTCCCACAGTCCCTACTTATAAAGAGCAATATCACGTTAAAGTTGAGGATGATTGGTGGAGTAGTCGTTTCAGTGGGACAACCAGCCCTGAACCCAGAAAATCAACCAGGAAGGTGCTTTATCTGAGAAACTGGTTGTAACACAGATCTCAAGAACTGTAGCAAGGAAGGAGAGGCTTGGGACTGGATAGAAATTGTTAAAGTTGTCCAGATTTGACTTTTTTATTTTAAAAAAAGGAGCAACTTTTCCTGTATTAAAGCAGTCCAAGACCTCCCCTGAAGTAGAGAGAGGTTATTAAAGTTAGATCAAGAGTGTGATAAAATCAGAGGCTGTTCTTTAGCTAGCCCCGCTAATATGGAATATGAGGAATGGGTAGAGGGTCTCAGTTTGGAGACAGTGTTTGTGATTTTAGTCTTGGATAGCTCAGTGAAGAATGCAAATCATTAGGTGATTTTCTGCAAAAGGTGGAGTCAACTCCATTTAAGCATTATGTGTCATACCTTCAGAAGATTTCACGGCTGTCATAGATCAGCACTTTAGCTTGTACCTTTTGAGGAGCCAGGTCCCACGCCCTTATTTTTTGTTTTAGTTTATTTTAATTCTATTGTGCTGTAGGTTCTCACTTTTTTTTGCCCCTGGATTTAGTTCTCATGCACCAATGTGGTGGAGCATAGCTGCTGGACTCGGGAGTTTGTTAACTCTGCTCACTTCTTTTCTTCAATTTGATTGGCAGCTGGTGTACCTTCATCAATGCCAGGACTAATTCCATGATGATGGACCAATTCCATCTCAGACTGATGCTGTTAGACCTTCAGTTAGCAGATGTCAGGTACATCTTAAATTTTGGGACCATCCTCATGAAACTCATTGCACCTTTCTTCCTTCAGGATTCTAAATTTGTATTCCTAGGTATTTTCAATAGCTGGGCTCATGACACAAAGTGTACTGAAACCTCCATCTTTCTGATAGCCCATAAGACCCTTAGCCTCATACAAAAATGTAGTCCAAACTCTCAGGGAATTTCACACTCTTGACCATATTTTTAGTTTATTTGAGCCATGTTTTATTTTACAATGACAATTACTGATCATTTTATTGATAGCACTATACCTCCTGGCTCTTTTCAGTGATGCTAGGCAAATGTATCCAGCACGCAGGTACGGAAGGTGCTAGACCACCATATGCTGCTAACTTTGCACATGACCCTTGTGTCTCCCTCCTTTCTGAATTGGCTTCAAAAATATTCGGAACCAACATATCAAGCTTAGATACTTTGTATGTAAACTACAAAAATATTGAAAAAAATATTATGCACCAGAATACAGTCAAAACAATATGTAAGTATATCAATCCCCCTCCATGCAACCCATTCCTTGAGTTGACACCAGCGACTGATTTCTTGCCTCAGGCCACAGTTCCAGAAAGAAAACATGGCAGCTGTCCTTAGCTGCATCTTTTCCTGAGATCTCCTGCCTCTGTCTACCTCATGTCTGGAAGGGGTCTCGCCTTCTCGATCCACGATGGTTGTCTCTTCCACACCTGGAATAATGATACTGTTCTTCTCTCTGACCTCCGCTAGTTCCTCTATCCTTGTTCCCCTTTAATTCGGTGGTGTCTTGGTGTTCTTTCTATCCTTCGATCCTTCCAACAGTGTGGCCCTCCCCACTGGCCTTCCTGGATCCCACATCAAACACACCATCCTGTTGTACCACCCGCTCCTTCCACAAACTCTTTGTCTTTTCCAGGCTTTCTGAGGATTCCGCCCCATCATTTCTTTTTATTCCTTGTTCAATGTCCCTTAACACTCCTGGTGCTGCAATCTTGGACCTTTTCTAATTCTACACATCCTACAGCTCTTTTTACAAAGGATTCACATACTTCATCTTCAAAAAATTGAGACTATTTGAGCAGCATTTTGCCCATTAGACATCAACCATTATTTAGTCCCTTACGTATCTTTGTAGAAATGCTCTTATCCTTCTCTTACTTCTTTGGAGCCTTTGACCTTGCAAGCTAATACTCTGTTTGCTACCAAAAGGCGTTATCCCTTTGACCCCTGCACTATGAAACAAATCATCTTGACGAGGAAACTGTAGCGATTACCATTACTGAAGTGTTTAATCGGTCCATGGAGCAAGTCCTGGAAATAGAAATGTCTCCCTCTTCTCAAGCAACCTAATGAAGATCTCCTATATTTTTCCACCCTTTCCTTTGCTGCCTTTCTAGGGAAAAATAATTCCACTAGCTTCAAATTAATAGTAACGTGTCTTTCTTAAGAATCGCCTTACTCTTTTCAGCTCAGTCAGTCTTCAGTGCCGCCCTTGGGACATAAACTGAACTCAGCATCGCCCTTGGCAACCTATGTCTCACTTTGGATTCTGGCAGACATGCTGTGCTGGTTGGTCCGCGTGGATCCTTTTGCAGCCTGCAACATAGCTTCTCACTCCATCTTGCTGGCTGGCCTTGAGGACATTGGAGGGGGTGTACCTTACTTAGGTACCTTTGTTAGGCTGACTTGCCTAGTTTCTGACAGATCGAATGCAAACATCCTCACTCCCTCCTTTTCATTCACACTTTCAAGACTTGTAGTGTGGAGTTCCTCATTCTTGTGTCCAACACTGTTTGATATGTATGCGGTTCCCCTGCGTCTCTTATTCGATCTTTTGGATTCCACTTTTACTGTAAGAGTGATGATACACAGCTCCTGAAACTGGAAGATTCAACTTATCCAGTCCTTCACTATTTCATATTTCTTTGCAAGACTGTCTATTGGCAACAGCCAATTGATGTAGGAAAGTCATTTGAAGCTGAATTCTGACACTTATAAAAGTATTACCTTCAGAGGCCCTGTATCCCCACAGGCCAACCCCTGGTAGCCCAGATTAATGGGCACACCACTGTCTCCATTTATCCAGGAGAGAAATCTGAAAATAGTATTTTATGATTGTCTTTTTTCATCCCCATATCGTTAAAGTGCTATCCTGCTCTTTTCTGGCATTGAGGAATTTAGAAAAAGCTTACCTTACTCATTGACTTGAATAAATCTGAAATGCAAGCTATAGTCTCTCCGTGGTCAGAATTCAGTCTTGGCCCAACAAAAAATTTGCTTTACAAAATACAGGCTGTTGACAACAGTGTTGCTCACTTGTTTGACCCTTTGTCAATCTGTGCAAGTTGATGCATTTGCCTCAAAGCAATACACAAAAAAAGACCCCTTGATCTTGCCTTCCCATTGCAGCAAATACGTATTTTCATGATTGCTGAGCTCTGCTATAGCCGGCCTCTTAACATTTGTCAACAATAAACTCACGTATATTGGTGGTCATTCTTTTTCTTTCTTACAGCCAAGATCTAGAATGCTTTCGTCCATGAAGAAACTGGACCAAAATCACCGACGACCAGCTCACCTCCTCACTCAACAACTCCACCCCAACCATCGCGGAAAACGACGACCCCAACACCGCAGCCCGAACCCTGCATAGATGGATCTCGGAGAGCACCAACACCATAGCCCCCCTCAAGAAAAACAACAATACCCGCGCCAAGAAAGCCAGATGGTTTACCACCGAACTTCGAGAGTCCAGAAGCACATGCCGCCGCCTCGAAAAGGCCTGGAGGAACACCAAATCCACAGAAGCCCACGACAACTTCAGAGCCGCCACCAACGCCCACCATCAACTCATCAGAGAAACGAGGAAAAAAGCGATTGAAGACAGAATCTCCACCCACGCGCACAACAGCAAGAAACTCTTCAGCATCATCAAGGATTTCGCCCAACCCACTAGCGAGTCTACCGACATCCCTCCCTCACAAGACCTCTGCGACAAACTCAGCACCTTTTTCCACCACAAAATCAAGAGCATCTACGACAACTTCGATGAAGACAACCAACACACTGAACACTCACCAACCACCCCCGACACCCGGAAACCAGCGATTGACGACTGGACAGCCCTCACCACCGAAGACACACTGAAGACAATGAAGTCAATCCACTCAGGGGCCCCCACGGTCCCCTGCCCCCACCACATCTTCAACAGAGCCGCTGACACCATCGTACCCATGCTCCGCCACACCATCAACCGCTCCATGGCGACCGCCTCGTTCCCCGATGACTGGAAACACGCTGAGGTCAACCCCCTCCTAAAGAAACCCTCAGCGGACCCCACCGACCTCAAAAACTACATACCCATCTCCCTGCTCCCGTTCCCAGCGAAAGTCATCAAGAAAGCCATCAACAGCCAACTCGCCACATTCATTGAAGAACACAACATCCTCGACTCCTCCCAATCCGGCTTCAGAAAAAACCACAGTACGGAAACCGCCCTCCTCGCCGCAACAGACGACATCCGCACCCTACTGGACAAAGGAGAAACAGTAGCCCTCATCCTCCTCGACCTATCAGCGGCGTTCGACACAGTCTCCCACCGCACCCTAATACGCAGACTCTACGACGCAGGAATCCAGGACAAGGCCCTCGACTGGATCCGCTCCTTCCTCTCCGGCAGGACGCAGCGGGTCAGACTCCCCCTTTCCTCTCGGACCCCACACCTACCACCTGCGGAGTCCCCCAGGGCTCCTCCCTCAGCCCGACGCTCTTCAACGTCTACATGGCTCCACTCGCCCCCATCGTCAGAACCTACGGACTCAACATCGTGTCATACGCAGACGACACCCAGCTCATCCTCTCCCTATCCAACGAGCCCAACACGGCCAGACGCAACTTTCGAGAAAGCATGGAAGCCGTCGCCAAATGGATGAAAAACAGCTGCCTACAACTAAACACTAACAAAACAGAAGTACTCATCATGGGCCCAAACCCCGATGCCTGGAGCGACACCTGGTGGCCCCCCGCCCTCGGAAACCCGCCAACCCCCACGGACCACGCACGCAACCTGGGAATCATCCTGGACTCCGAGCTCCAAATGGACCGCCAGATCAACTCTGTCTCGTCTTCCTGCTTCCACACCCTCCGCCTCCTTCGTAAGACCTTCAAATGGATCCCCTCGAACACCAAAAGACCGTCACTCACGCCCTGGTCACCAGCAGACTCGACTACGGCAACGCACTCTACGCCGGAATAAACAAAAACCTCACCCGCAAGCTACAGAACATCCAGAACGCCGCCGCAAGACTGGCCCTCAACCTGCCAAAACACTGCCACATCTCCCAGCACCTGCGCACACTCCACTGGCTCCCTGTCGAGGCGAGAATCACCTTCAAGATGCTCACCCACGCACACAAGGCCCTCCACGGCACCGGACCAGCATACCTGAACAGCCGACTCAAATTCCACGCACCCCAAAGGACCCTACGATCAGCCCAGCTCTCCTACGCCGTGGTCCCCGCACCAGAAAGACCAGATCGGGAGGCTGCTCCTTCTCCTTCCTCGCGGCCAAAGCATGGAACGCCCTTCCGCTCCACCTCAGACAGACAACATCGCTCCCCATCTTCGCAAGAAACCTCAAAACCTGGCTCTTCGACAGACCCCCTCCTTGATGGATGGAACCTGCACCCCCCTCCCCCCCCTAGCGCCTTGAGACCCTTACGGGTGAGTAGTCGCGCTTTAACAAACCCCTGATTGATTGATTGATTTCACTCTTCTTCTTTTGGTCCAGTCCAGCCATCTTATGATTTATAAGGCTTTGAAAACATGGCATTTTGTTTCCGCGGGCCAGGAATGTAATTCAAAATCAGCAATTGCATCTTCGAGAAGCAATGAATTGAAGAGACACCTTTCAGGTAGGAAATTCTTTATCGGTAGCTATCAACAACTCTAACTCTTCTAGCTGACCTAATACAAGTATACATCTCTGAACGCGCTATTTGTAACTGTATAAGAACAATGAAACAAAGCAATTCCATCAAACAACGAGACTACTTAGATTCAACATTTAAAAAGAATAACAGCTGAGAGTACAGCACATAGTTCCCTTCAACCAAAATGACAGAATTCCCAGGTAAAGGAAACATAATTAAACAGGCTAAAAAGCAAAATAAAAAGACAAACCGACTACACATTACTGTACCTAGGTGGAAGTCTGCACCACATCTACGAGTCCATAATGCATCTCTCACTTCTCTTGCCTCATTGTTTTGTGCACTTTCTTTATTCACTTTTATGATTCCCATTACATGCCCCTCTCATTAAGGTCTATTGGCATTCTCGTCCTCCAACCTAAAGGGCATCTTGAACTTGTCTTCACCAACTTAAGACTCTGACACATACTAGGTCTGAAGGTTTGCAATCATTCTATCTCACTCTTCTTTTAACATTATTATCTCGTCCTTGAACTGTCATTCATGGGCTATTTGGCACACTTGGATGTTGATCATGATAGAGCGCAGTGATATTCTGAAAATTGTAGGGGTACATTATATTCATGAATAGTCCGTACCCGCATATATACTTATGTGTGCGTTAACCTTAGTTAGAACTCGTGTTGTAATAATCAGTGGTAAATGAAATGTTAAGATGAGTCGCGCCATTCAAGAAACGTAAAGTGGCATTTAGAGGGAATTATGTAACCTTTGATGTTCATTGCAAATGCATAATGAAGTAGTTATATGTAATGTAATGCAGTAGATTTAAACGTGCATCATGTTGAAGTTGCAAACGCATAGGTGATTAATTGTGTTTAAATGTGATGAAATGTAGTGCTTGCAGATGTAATAATTTAAATGTGTTTAAGTTGATGTTAAAGGCCTAGATGGAGTATTTGCTCCTTCGCGTTAAGAAAGGCCTAATCGTTTTCCTTATGTTAGCTGGTTTATGTAGGCCCGAAATGTATTTTCCCCTGGTGAGGCTCTCATTTAGAGACAGTCAGCGAAATTCATGTGCGTGCAAGGTTGTTCTGTTCTCATGCTTCTGTTGCAGGTGCAAGGACACCGTCCTCGTTAGGTAGAATAACGCTTTTGTTTTAGGAGTTAGGTATGGAAGAAATCGGTTACAAAGTCCTCAGGAATGCCGATAATTGGAAGTTGTGCTGAAGAAGCCTGAGACCCAAGGACACACCAACCGTTGCTGGAACGAGTACAAGTTATGTGGAAAGTTACCTACGAGAGGTGCCTGGCCATTAGAGGTGTTTCAGGAGGCGTGGTCATTAAGTGTCCATTTTGTATTAGGGACAGTGCCCCGAGGGAGGAGAGGCAGAAGTGTCAGAGAGAAGAGAGGGAGCAGAGAGAGCCGTTAGAGGGTAGAAGGAAGGGATCGATTCTTAGGATGAAGACTTAGACTGGCTTTTACAACGTGAGTGCACTTCTGAGGAAGTCTTCACGAGCTGACACCTTTTTCTTGATTTTGCTTGGTTAATGTTAAGTAGGGATGCTACCTTAGAACAGTGTAGGGATACATTAATGGATTTCCTTTACAGATACTTTTGAAGACTAATATAGACGTTGGTGCAGTCATTGCTTGTTTAGTATTCCTGGAATTGCTTATTCTTTTCATGCTATATCAGATTAGATTGGTTCGTAGGATTGACTTTGTATTAGTACCTTTGTATTTTTACAACCTCGTCCTGAGGTGTCTGTATGTTCAGTTATTTTTGGTTTTGTAATAAACCCCTAAACTTGGAATTCGGAGTCAGTGATCTTTCCGATACTTCCTTAAATTGATTCATGCCAGTTTGGAACGAATGTATTGTTTCTCCCCTTTACACTTCTCAGCAGGTAATAAAGATCCAGTCGACCGAGGGTTCCTAGTAATTTGTACTGAGGAATCCGGCCTTAACAGTCACAAGAGAGTCGTAAAATCCTGATCTCTCCACAAACATGGGTTTGTGTAGGGAACAGAATTTCAAACCATGTGAAGATTACAGTATCCATCTTTTATTTTCACGCTCAGAATTTTCCACATTCAATTTCGCAAGGTAAATATGCCAAAACCTATTGGGGGAAGAATTCCCAGGGGCAGATGTACAAGAAAGTGACTCAGTGCGTTCCGCAAGCCATTTGGCTGCGCCGCACTGAGTCACTTACAAAGCACAGGGATGTGACATATCTACAATATGTCGCATCTCTGTGCTTCCCCCTGCGCTGGCGCATAAACTGCTGCCATGCGCCGGCGCAGGCACCCTTGTGCTATGGTGCAAGGATGCCTGCGTCATGAGGAGATTGTATTTGTTCAGGAAGGGAACCCCTCCCGAACAAAAACAATCATTAGAGGTGATTTCTTCTTTCTATGTGTGCTGCAGAATGCAGCACGCATAGAAAGAGGAAAAGAAAACGAGGAGAAATGAATACATTTCTCCTCGTTGCGCCTCCCTACGCCTCCCCTGGGGAGGCGTAGCATTCACACGCATTTCCAGATTTACGATTCCTCGTAAATCTGGAAATGTGTCTGGTTCCATGGGTGTTGCGTGGGAACACCGATAGCAACACCCATGGAACACCCCTTTGACGCAAAGTGCTGCGTGCAAAGGGGCCATATTTTCAAGGACAGGAAAAGCCACACAGGGTGGCTTTTCCTGTCCTTGTAAATATGGAGCAGTTAAATGCGCCACCGGTACGACACAAAAGTGACGCACCGGTGGCGCAAGGGGCTTGTAAATCTGCCCCTAGTATCTAATAGGACATATGAAATCCGGTGCGGGAGGCACCGGATTCCATATGTTATGCCCCATTTCTAAGTTTTAACGCAGAATAAGAAGTATTTATTGGATCAGGTAAATACCTCACTCTGTGGTGTCAGCTTTTACCAAGTCAAGTAAATACCACACTCCCTTCTGCCCGACTAGGGATCGTAGCGTTACTCGTCCACATTTCTGGTATCCACTTTACAATCAATCCAATACTACTCTTCTCAGCTCTTAGCTATTAAAACAGATTGCACCTAGCTCCAGAATGCGACATGATTCTAGATACGCATATTACATGACATCCAACGCCTCTGCAGTGGCAAATGACCAATGCATTAATTGCTCTGACATCCCCCTCGAGTACTCGGATGTCTTTTCCAGATAAAATGCTTGACAACAAAGTCCCAGAGTTGAAAGGTGAATGGGTCGAGAGAAAACAGCACTACAGAAAAAGGCTCTAGGCATGGAGGTATTTCTCATTACGCTGAATCAGTGGAGTAGTTGTTGGGTGAGAGTGAATGATTGTAGCTACAGTGCTGTAAAATAAGAGCAGGTCCAATGCCCTATCTGTGGTTCTTTTCCCTCACCATCTGTTTAGCATGACTGCCAACAAATGTTTTTTTTTGTTGCTGGTGTGATCTCATCTGCCTCACTTGCCGTTTTTCGCTTGTGTAGGACCTCCCTCTGTGATGGTTGGTTTCATGGTAATCTTAAAGTCTTGCTCTCCCACATGTTGCTAGACAATTCCTTGCTTTCGCCATATGTCACTCCACAATGTTGCCTCCCACTGCTGTAGCCCAGCAAGATACTCTCAATACTGGCAAATCCCACTCCACTGTGAGGCTCTTCTTCAAGTTGTGTCGTCCAATTAAAGGCTTGCATTACTTAAAACTTTATTTGCACGCAGGCTGCTTTACCTCTGATTCCATTATGGGTGCTTTCAGTAGCCTTCAGGGCATTCTAGGAAGGATGTTGGTGCACCTTGTCCTTCTTGTCTCCTCTGGGATTCTGGGAGGACTGGTAATGCACACAGATCTCGTCTCCTCTAATGGCAGAAAATGACAAAGAAAATTCTGCTTAGGCGGACAATCGTCTTTAACAACCTTTCTACCGTTTCTACCGCACAATCTTACTCCACTGCTGGTGTTCTATCACAATATCGAAGTTTGAATATCGACCTGCACTTTTATAGACTCCACAATATGAACTACTGTTGGAAATGTCCCTTTTTGCAGGGTTATCCCCAAACTTTTTTGCTTCTTCCTCCTACTTTTTCCTGACCTGGGTTGTTGGCCTTAGGACTCTGGGCACTTTACCACTGCTGATCAGTGCTAAAGTGCATATGCTCTCTGTGTAAATTGTTATTGTGATTGGTTATCCATGATTGGTATATTTGATTTACTGGTAGGTCCCTAGTAAAGTGCACTAAGTGTGCCAGGGCTGGTAAATCAAATGCTACTAGTGGGCTTGCAGCACTGGTTGTGCCACCCACATGAGTAGCCCTGAAAAGGTGTCTCAGGCCTGCCACCGCAGTGCCTGCGCGCAGTTTGTTAACTGCCATTTTGACCTGGCCAGTGTACCCACTGGCCAGGCCTTACCCTTCCTTGACTTACACATAGGACACCCCTATGGTAGGCCCAAGGTACCCCCCAGGGCAGGGTGCAGTGTATGTAAAAGGTAGGACATGTACTGGTGTGTGTACCATGTCCTGATAGTGAAATACTGCCAATTTTGTTTTTCACTATTGCAAAGCTATCTTGCCCATAGGACAGAATGGGGAATGCTGTGTAACATTTTACCTGCATATCTTCCCATAGGAGTGAGATAGAAAATTGGAGTCTGGTATCCATGAACTCAGAATTTAATAACACATCTTTTAGTAAAGATGGTTTTTAAATTCTGTGTTTGAAAATAGCACTTTTAGAAAGTGGCTATTTTCTTGTGCAACCTCTCTGTGTGCCTCTGCCTTTTTGTGGATTGACTGTCTGGCTTGAGAGTGACAGGCGCTAGGGTGGCTCCAGGAGTCTGGGTGAGTCAGCACTAGGCTGAATAGACCGACCTGCATTTGGAGTGGTGGGAGGAGTAGCACCTGGGCCTGAATAGGGCTGTGCCTGCCTTCCACAAGGCTGGCTCCACCTCCTGCGGTGCGTCTGAAGACCCTGGCCCACATTCACAAAGGAAGAAGTTGTGCACTGGCAGAGTGCACCCAGAACTGGTTTGGACTGGGTCCAGGACCCCTGACACATAGAGAACAAAGACTTTTGGGGTATAAAAATGAGAGCTGAAACCCCTGTACTTTAGATCATCCTGGAATCAAGAGGAACCTTTGCCAAGGAGAAGAGCGAGAGGAACTGAGAGGAAGGACTGCCCTTGCTGTGTGTTCTGGGGTTGACCTGCAATTGCTATTCTGCCAAGGGAAGGAGAAGGACTTTGCTGTGTGCTGTGTCCCCTACTTGAAGAAGATCTCCAAGGGCCTGAGGAGAGCTGGCCTCCTGTTGTGGAAACTCAGGAACACAAAAGTTTCCCAGACTACTTCGTGATCAAGAGGAACCTGTTGCCAAAGAGGACAGCTGAAGAGACTGAGGAGGAATACTGCCCTTGCTGTGTGTCTGGGGCTGACCTGAAGTTTGCTGTTCTGCTAAGGAGAGGACAAGGGACTTTGCTGTGTGCTGTGTCCCCCTGCTTGAAAAGAAAGGACTTTGCTGTGTGCTGTGTCCTGAAGTAACCGTCTCCAAGGGCCTGAGAAGAGGTAGCCTCCTGTTACAGAAACTCAGGGGTAAAAAAGTTTCCAAGAACATCTTTCTGCCGCTGTGTGCGTGGGTCTAAACACAGCTGACATCCTTCGTGAGGCTCGTATTATTGAGCAGTGCTTCGTTTCTCATATCGCCTCTAGAACGGCTGTGTGCGTGCCGCTGGTGCCCTTCGTGAGACACGCATTGCCTGATCGTGATTTGCCCCAAGGATCGTCTCTTCATCGCTGTGTGCGAGTCAGCGCACATCCAGAGACCTGCGGGGAGTCTACATTGCCCCAGAGTGTTGCCCGCGTTCATTGCCGCTGAGGAGAGTCGTCTGCCCGAGGCCGTGGTTAATTAAGACGGAGCCACACTGCAGCCAGAGTGGTTGCAAGGGGTTGCCTGGCTCGAGCGTCGGAAGCAACAAGGCGTCGCCCGGCAACCAGGAGTCACCCGACCCGCGGCCGCTCCATAGGACGTCCGCTGTCATCGCCAAGTGAGCGTGGACACACCCCTCACCAGGAAGGAGCTGCCCCGCTCGCCCCGAGCAGCGCTGTGGAGGATCTACGACTCGAAGATCCAAGGAGCCTCGAGCCGGGTCCTGCATCGTCTCTCAGGTAAGGCTCAGGGCTCCGTTCTGAGTCACCACGTGTGGGCCTGCCGGGGGACTGTTCGATACTGTCTCTCCATAGCGGGGTTGTCGGGGACTGTTTTCAGGCTCATTGATAGCAGCCCGTACCGGCATAGTGGAGCGTTGCGGTACCGGGGCCTGTTCCCAGCAATCTGCTTATTGACAACACAGTTGGGGGCATACTTTTACCATAACTGGCCACGGCGTCAGTAATCTCCCTAAAACCGATTGAAGATTAAGAGGGGCACCGCGCTCTGGTGACAAGTGCCCAGTGTTCATAACAAGTACGTTTTGACACAAACCCAGTCTTTTGCAAAGTAACCTACCGTGCACCTGCGACTGTGTTGCATCTGCATAAGGAAGTACAGAATCTACAAGTTTGTTGTTGAAAAGAACATTCCAAGGAACTATTCAGAGAAGAGCATTCATTGTGTATGTTGGAGTTTTGCCGTTTTTGGTCTTGCGTAATTTAGATAAAGATATCTATATTTTTATAAAAACCTGTGTGGTGTCCATTTGTGGTGTTTCATTGTGTTACTGTGAGTTTTGGTGCAAATACTTAACACATTGCCTTGGGGATAAGCCTATCTGCTTGTGCCAAGCTACCAAAGGGGGTGAGCAGGAGTTCTCTACAGTGTGTTTCCCCCTTACCCTGACTAGAAGCAAGGGTCCCTATTTGGTCAAAGGTACCTACCTCTGCCAACTAGAGACCCCCATTTCTAACAACTACCAACATATCAATATAAGTAGATGTAGAGTTAAGTATAGTCATTCTGTATTTGCCCATGTATGCCTCTCTTGACATATGGTACACTCCTCCGTTCGTGTAACTGCATTCCTGTCTTATCCTTGATTGTTGGAATATTTTAACACTATCAGGATCAGTTTTAACACTTCAGGATGATTACTTTCAAGACTATCAACTTCACTCATATCCATTCCGGATTGTATTTCTTTCTTGATATGTGCTTGAATTTTCCTAACACAGGAGACATAACTTCCGAATTTTACAGAATAAAGAGTACTTTTCCTTGGCTTTAAATTCATCTTAATGTTCCCATCGCAAAATGACAACAATCGCCTCTTTTTGACACCTACACATTTCCTTAAATTCATAAACTATTCTATATTAATACACTTTTCAAGCAGCAAATCAACTTAAACTTTCCTCTGCCTCATACTTCAGGCGCAAGGTCAGCCCTTCAGAGGTTTTTTCCTCCTGATTTTCTCTGCGTGATTTTTCATCCAATATAGTCGTTTTAAAACCAGAATCAATAAGGACTTTGATGCTACTGCCATCAACCTTCACATAGGGATCAACATATCCAACTTCCATTTCCTGGAAACTGATCTTCTAATTTCTCTTTAGTTTTCTGTATTTTTTCTTCGGGAGGCTTTATTAACTTTGGAGTGTTTCACCTTTTGGCACACATAATCAAAATATATTAATTGCTCACACAGCTAGAAGTAAACATTATATGCAAGAGAACATCTGACATTTGAATTTCATTTTGGAACTTGCACCTAGAATAAATCGCCAGACCCACCTTTTCTTCATAGATTTCAATGTACCTGCTTAAACACTAGGGGGCAGATTTATGAGAGCCTTGCATCACGTTTGCACCATGCAAAGTGGTACATGCATGTCGCAAGGCTCTGAGTCAGATTTATGAAGCCATGCAAAGCTACCTTGCATGGCTTTGAGTGGTCTCCTCAATCTTGAGCAAAGCAACGTAGCGCAAATCGCTGCGTCGCCTTACTCTACCAAAGGAGGTGTTCCATGGGTGTTGAGGTGGGTGTTCCCATGCAACTCCTATGGTTTTTGACTCATTCCCTGATTTACAGGGACTTGCAAATCTGGGAATTCATCAAAATCTTACTTCTCCTGAGGTGAGGCGTAATGAGGAGAAATATGTTTATTGGTCCTTATTTGTTTCTCTTTCTATGTGTGTTGCATTCTGCAGCACACATAGCAAGAGAAAAACGCCTCTCAGGATTGTTTTTATGCAGGAAGGTTACCCTTCCTGCACAAAAACAATCCTGGCGACAACACAGGCACCCTTGCACATTGATGCAAGGATGCCTGCGTTGACGCTAGGCTGGTGAAACAACGCCAGCACAGGGGGAAAGGACAGGAATGCACTGTATTGGATAAATATGCTGCATTCCTGCCCTTTCACTTTGGCGTAGGGCAGTGCAGCAAGGAGACTTGCTGTGCTGCCCTATGCCAAATCCCCATAAATGATGACCTAGGTTTCTTATTTAAAAATCCTTGTTCGGTAATCCCACTTTCTTACACCAACATACACTGCTCTCCTTCTGGTCACTGTTATTGCTCATTACCTTTGCCAACCTACTATTTCTTAGAGATAGGATATTAATGACTGGCGTCATTTCATCTTTATTCTTTATTGTAAAAACTTACCACTACTTCATCTCTAATCATTTGTTAGGTGAGATATTACAATTCTGCTGGTGCTGCTATTTCCTACAACACAGCCCCAATGAATCAACTGCTTGATTGAACGCTGCATTGTAACTACCCTCCTTCAAACTTTGCTGAATATCAGAATGCTCCCCCAAGCGTGTTATTGCCCCTGGATGCTCATCCCATACATTATTTTCACTTGGAATAATTGGCAGCATATGTTCAAATACCTTTTGACGCTTAAATTCTAGTCAAGGAAGCAGACTGTACCTCTTTTCTGTCGAAGCAAAATCTATCCCAATCCACACCTCCTAAAATACATTACAAGATCTAATCCATCATTTTCATTTGCTGCCAGGAGAATATAAGAATGCAAGGTAGTGCTACATCATCATGGGCTTAATAGGAGAGAGCAACAAGGTATGCATCCAAAATACTGCTGTTAGAATATCGTCTGACATAAATGTCGTGTCCTAAATCTTGTCTACAAAACTATCTCCCCACTGGAGTTGATCAAAGCTAATTTCCATGCGATGGACCAATTTTCTTGTAAATGACATTTAGGAAACAATATATCTGTAATGAATATCCAGATAAGCAAGCAAGCCATTTTCCATGAGGTCCTTGCACAGTGGGAGTCTACCCTGTTGTTATTTTAACAGACACATACACTATCACCCACATGTTTAACATATGTAAGTAGGCTGATATCCACATGTTTGTAGATAGCCTACATGTGAGCAAATTTTCATGCGGTTCCCTAAGGACGGAAAATCCTCATAAGATGTTCTAAAACAGACTGTATATTTGGGACTGATTATTTATATGCCTACTGTTGTTAATGTGGCTAGGTAGGTACCATTCTCATTTTCAGTAGTTGATATTCGAATACTGCAATATTACAAGCTTCATTAAAGTCAATGGAATTGGTAGGAGGTTCGAATGGCTCACACTTGCTCTCTGCCCCAACTTTCCACAACTTTTTTTGTGCAATTACCTGTTTTGTTGGGACACTTTAAGCTCATTGTGTAGAATGTTCCAGTAGCTTTATACTTTTTTTATGCTCTCTCATTTGTTATAGGTTGTCGCCCAGGGGTTATCCGAATAAGTCTGAAAGAGGGCATATTAGAACCATTATAGTCCCTGGTGCAAGCTTATAACACAATATATATACAAATAAGTTCACTTTATGAAAGCTAATAAAAGACACAGAGCTCACTGCTTTAAACAGTCAGAAAAATATTGCTCTCGGATCTCTCCTTCATTTGAAGTAGGTTCTTGACACCTTGAGGATTCACAAACATCTCCGGGACTAGTCCTGGAATTTCATTACAAGACCGGAGGCTACCATTATGCAATAATACTTTTATTGCTGCCCCACATGCAGTCCTTTAAAGAACATGTTACATCATAAATAAAACATTCCATAAGAACATTAGAACATTATATTATGTCATGGTAACCAGGCATCATCCTCTTTTATTCGCTGCTCCTGGACAGTTAAGTATATTTTTATTTAACTCTGATATACTAATTGTATGATGATATTACTACCTATTATATAAGTTTGTTTCATTTCAATGCAATAAGAAAGGTAGGTATATGATACTGTTTGTCAACTATAAATAGTTTTATAAGCACAACAATGCTTGTTGTATAAGGTAAGTGACATTTTGTTTTTCTAGCACCCTTCCAATTTATGGTTGGGTTCCCCAGGCAAATTACAAATTTTTCAATACCTTGGTGATGCCGATCAGCAGGAGACGTCCGTTCCCAGCACAGCCTGTACTCTAACAGCGGAGCACCTCAGCCGATCGTCCGGGAGAAAGCCGCAGAGATGGCTGCTTTCCCCAGCTGTCTGCCAAACTCAGGCGCGGAGCGTCAGACCACTCCGGGCAGACTTTAAATACAAGCCCCAGAGAAAGCTGGCCTCCCCGCCTGCTCACCCGCCTGCTGCCATCGGTCCTATTCATTTCCTGCTCTCTCGCCACATGTGAGAAGGAAAAGACGCTGACGGAGGTAATTCGACCCCGCCCAAATTAATCTTGTCGAGTCGAAGACGAGCGAGCCAATTCCCCTCCCACGTGCGGTGACGCACAAGGGAGGAAGTACAAACAAAAAGAGAGAACAGACAAAATATAACTCATGCTGTGCATTGCCATGACCATGCACAACGCAAAGGTTAATGGCTAACTCGCACTGGGCAAATAAAGACGGGTAAGAAATCTGCCTAACTCAAAAAAAAGGGGGTAAAGTTAAATATAAGATTATAAGAAGTTGAGAAAAGGATCTAATTGATTGAGATTATCCCCTGAGAAAGAAACAAATAAACATCCCAGAAAATGGGATACAAGACAATGAGGAAATACCTCTTAATGAAAATATGCTAATGAGTTTCTTTGAGAAATAACTCAAGTCCTCATTAAAAGAGGCGGTAGAGGCAGTTTTTAATAAATGAAAATTAGATCACATTACTGAGGAGGACTCAGTTAACCTCTCTGAGAAGGAAAACCCTTTACCAAAAAAAGGAGGTAAGGCCTTAAAAAAGACTAAACACCTTGGGGCCGATTCACAGAACTAATCTGAGATAAAATCCTAAACGTACTACTTTTGGTATTCACAGAAGGCATTTAGTATTAGTAAAGTTAGGACTCCTAACTTTGCTACTACTAAATGCCTTCTGTGAATATCAAAAGTAGTAAGTATAGGATTTTATCTCAGTTTAGTAGCAGTAAAGTTAGGAGTCCTAACTTTACTACTACTAAGTGCCTTCTGTGAATACCAAAAGTAGTAAGTTTAGGATTTTATCTCAGATTAGTTCTGTGAATCGGCCCCCTTGAGCCTCATGGTAGCCTTTGCGCCACAAAAGATTGGGAACTATCCCTAGGTAGCCTGTGCGCTACGGATGACCCGGGTGCCCACAGCAGCACAATGAGCAAGAGCGACCATTTTGGCGCAATAAGTGCAGGTGTCCCTCGCGGCACAAGAAGACAGAGTGACCTTCATGGCACAAAAAGACCTCAGTTTACAGACTGACAATGAAGAATATCCATTCTCAATAAATATTGACGATGAGGCAGATGTATATATTTTTGATCCTTTTGAAACCCTTGATAATGACTTTATGATGAGGATTTAGACCAACCTAGCAATTCTTAGACTATCAAAGACCAAACTGGAGTGGAGATGTTTAACCCCACGTACATCACACACCCAAGGTGATCTGATTGGTGGCCCATGGACCAGGTAGCAACGTTTATTAAGTTCTGGATCTGGAAACCCCTTGAAAGGGACACCCAAAATCTAATGAGGGCAGAATGTCCTAGACCCTTCTTAGACAATAAATCTGGGATGACACCAACCCTAGACCCCTAACTACTGACTTTCCTATTTAAAACAGGAAGAGATCCTAGGAAAGGGCTTGAGCATTGCCTAAAACAATGCCAAGATAAACTACTAGATACTCTAGGACCAATGGCTAGAATCCTAGACTTGGCAGAAGAAGCCTCCCTTAAGGGCACTCCTGTGGATGTGGAACTACAACGCAGGACTAACCTCTGAAAGAAGAAGAGCTATCTTAATGAGAATAAACCCCAAATTGGGAGACCTTGCAAATAAAGATATCCACGGTGACCCGAATGGCTTACTCTTCATGGAAAACGTCATCAAAATATTAGGGAAATACATTTCTACCTTTTCAGCCTTTAGTAAAGCCCAAACAAACATGAGACGTATGTTCGAGGTAGAATTTTTGGAAGGGCTGACAGGATGAGACTGGCTGTCAGCCACGGACAATATAGGTCCCCATACTACCAACAAAGTCAACGTGGTTATGGAAGATACTTCTGCGAAAACAACAACTCCTTCTTTCTGCTAAGAGGCCGGAACACCCGCATACGAGGTGGTGGCAGAGGCAGATTCCAGGGCCCCGGACAATAAGGTAAGAGTGTTACACCCCATTGGTGTTTTCCATCCAAAGGTAAGGGGAAAACTATGCCTTTTCAACCAATATTGGTCATTAATAACGAACGACTGTTGGGTACTAGATACCATAAAAGGATTCAAAATAGATTTCAATCGCGGGAGAATCATGTTTGCTGTGGCCTGGTGGGGACTGCATGTCCCAGGATTCCTTGCTGCCCTGAGGGAGGGCCAACATCCAAGGATGCGCTTTTAAGCGCTGCACTCCTCCCGCTGCACGGGAGAATCGCAAGAGAATTATGTTTGCTGTGGCCTGGTGGGGACTGCATGTCCCAGGATTCCTTACTGCCCTGAGGGAGGGCCAACATCCAAGGACGCGCTTTTAAGCGCTGCACTCCTCCCGCTGCGCGGAAGAATCGCGGGAGAATCGTGTTTGCTGTGGCCTGGTGGGGACTGCATGTCCCAGGATTCCTTGATGCCCTGAGGGAGGGCCAACATCCAAGGATGCGCTTTTAAGCGCTGCACTCTTCCCAGTGCGCAGGAGAATCGCGGGAGAATTCTTAGCAGTTACCACACCATGTCTCCTGGAGCATAAGATGGGGCCGGACAGCGATGTTTATCCGCCTGTCTCTTCATGCTTTCTTTAGCCACCGTTAGGTGTTCTCGTGCCTTTTTCCATATTTCTACCAAAACCTGGCTCAGAGTGTCAACAGCCGGAACACGACCTGAAGGTTGTATCGGGATAGCCTTAGGATGAAAGCCCATAGAACAAAAGAAAGGAGTCATACCCAAAGCCGAGTGCATGATGTTATTGTATGCAAACTCGGCTATGGGTATCGCTGTTACCCAACTACTGATTAAAGAAGACAAAAACAACATAAATATTGTTCCATTGTCTGGTTGGTGCGCTCCGTTTGTCCATCTGTTTGTGGATGATACGCTGAGGACAACCGGAGCTCCATCTTTAATGCGGAGCACAATTCCCTCCAAAAATGGGAGAGAAACTGCGCCTTGCGATCTGATACAATAGCAGTGGGAATCCCATGTAATCGTACTACTTGTGAGATAAAGGTATCAACCAATTCTCTAGCTGTCGGCACCTTAGGCAACAGTAAAAAATGAGCTGTTTTGGAAAACAGATCTACAACCACCAATATTGTAGTGCAACCTGCATCCAGGGGAAGATCACTAAAAAAATCCATGCTAATGGTATGCCATGGAGAAGGGGGTACCGGCAGTGGATGTAACAACCCAACAGAAGGAGTATGTGAAGCCTTGCTGACTGCGCAAACTGGACATGAAGCCACAAACACCTGAATGTCATGCCCTAACCTATCCCACCAGAACCAATGAAGACAAAACTCCTTTGTCTTTGTCATCCCAGGATGCCCAACTAATGATGAAGAATGGCACCAAGTAAGAACCTGAGGCCTCAACTCAGGTGGTATAAAAACTTGTTCTCCACGATACAACAATCCATCCCTCAGCTGAAACAAGTTATTAAGCAACCATGGTGTCATATCAATGGTTCCCAACTTTTCCTGGACTATAGCAAGGAATTCATCTACAGAAGTACATCCTACGATCCTTTCTCCGGAAATCATGGGTCGCTCTTCAACAACGGAAACATCATCCAAGGGGGCCACATGTATACGTGAGAGGGCATCAGATTTTACTTGTTGGACTGCAGGTCTGTACGTAATTGTAAAATCATATTCATTAAAAAACAATACCCATCTCATCTGCCTGGGAGTTAAAGCCCGTGCAGATCGGAAAAATTCAAAATTTTTATGGTCCGTGTATATCGTGATGGTATGCCTGGCTCCCCATAAATGATGTCTCCATTCCTGAAAGGACATCTTGATTGCCAACAGCTCTCTTTCGACCACGGTGTAGTTCTGCTCAGCTTGTAACAATTTTTTAGAAAAGAAAGCAATGGGATGCATAAGTCCTGACTCCACATCCCGTTGTGA
Organism: Calotriton arnoldi; assembly: GCA_963921515.1. Classification (NCBI taxonomy): domain Eukaryota; kingdom Metazoa; phylum Chordata; class Amphibia; order Caudata; family Salamandridae; genus Calotriton; species Calotriton arnoldi. The sequence continues at coordinate 50,380 of CAWUFW010007150.1, read as the reverse complement.
CAAGACCCCCCCCATGGCATACTGAGAAGCATCAGCTTCAACAAAAAAAGGAAGGGCAGGATCGGGATGTTTAAGGACAGAGGCCGAGGTGAATTTATCCACCAACGTTTCCAAAGCTGTCTGAGCTGCAGGAGACCACACAAAGGACACCCCTTTTTTCAAAAACTAGTCATAGGTGTTATGATATCTGAAAAATGTGAAATAAAATGCCTATAAAAATTGGCAAAGCCTAAGAGAACCTGTATGTCTTTTACACAAGTAGGAACTGGCCAAGTTGTAATTGCCACCGTCTTTTTAGGGTCCATCTTGATACCCTCAGAGGAAATGAGAAACCCCAGAAACTCCACCGAAGACACTTGAAATTTGCATTTGTCCAATTTCACAAATAGGCGGTTATCACGTAGTTTTTGTAACACCTGTTTGACATGTAAAACATGATCTTTTAACCTTTTTACTCGTTTTTATACGTGATGCGACTTACAGAATTGTGTTCCAATTGTTTTTAATGCTCGATTGCTCACTATTGCACGACGCACTTTACGTACTGTTGCTGCTCTCGGGGAAGGCACCGTTCTAGAGGGAATTGAGGGCGGAGTGCTGGGCGGCCATTGCGTGGTTAGCAGGCTAGTTGTTCAGCTGCTACCTACAAATAGGCATGCTGACGCGACCGCGCAGCACTGCCTTCCTGGTTTTCTGAGCTGTGTTCAATGCTCGCCAGGAGTGAAGGAATTTTATCCTTTTTATTCGTTTTTATACTTGATGGTGCTTACAGAATTGTGTTCCAATTGTTTTTAATGCTCGATTGCTCACTATTGCACGACGCACTTTACGTACTGTTGCTGCTCTCGGGGAAGGCACCATTCTAGAGGGAATTGAGGGCGGAGTGCTGGGCGGCCATTGCGTGGTTAGTTGGCTAGTTGTTCAGCCGCTACCTACAAATAGGCACGCTGACGCGACCGCGCAGCACTGCCTTCCTGGTTTTCTGAGCTGTGTTCAATGTTCAGAAAATCGTTTTTTAGGGAACCGTCGGGGCAATTTCCGACCCAGGTTCCGGAATCAACAACACAGAGGGTTCCAGTCGGACCCAGACCAACAGAGGGTATACAACCCCGCTGGGCGGGGACAAGCGCAGAGGAACTGGCACGACGAGCAGGAACCAGCTCAGAAATATATTCTGACACGCCAACACCAATATTGGCGGACATGAATACTATTCCTATCTTCAACTTGTCATCTGGGACTATGGATCCACATACTGAATCCCTTTTGGTGAAGTGACTCTCGTTTGTCCCGACCACATATCTTAATAAATTCGAACTTATTAAGGATGTACACATGTTTTTTCGCAAAATTAGGCTTAAGACATTTTTTCAAAATGGGACCATTGACATCTACGATGTCAATCGATCAGGCCTTAAACCTCCATCTAACTTCCATCCTAGCCTTGATTTGGTTGGAACTGAAGTGGCATTATTTGAAAAGGCAGTCCTTAATAAGATCCAGCAGACAATGAAATATTCTCCTAAACCAGTTTCTAACATTACCTGCGATGAGAATATAGCCCTTAAAAAACTCAAGGATGATGCCTCTCTCACTATCAAACCATGCGACAAGGGGGGGGGGATTGTCATTTTTGATACCAATAACTATCGAACTAAGATGGAGGTCCTTCTGAGCTCTCCTCAACACTATAAGAAAATTGTATCCAATCCTGAACTTAAACTTAAACACAGCATTTTGGAAATAGTCGAACAGGTGGTTGAAAATGGTGAGCTCTGCCAAAGTGAAGCAGAATGTCTTACCCCCACGTATACACGTATCCCTGTCATCTATGGGATACCCAAGACACACAAAAATGAGCTAGATCCCCCCATTAGACCTATTGTGTCCACAATAGGGCCAGCTACTGAACCGCTTTCTAAATATGTGGATCGCTTTTTGCAACCCTTAGTATCCTCACTTCCATCTTACATCAAGGACACAGGTGATTTTATTGCTAAAATTGAGGGCCTTCCATATAATCATCAAAGGGAAATCCTTGTCACCATGGACCTGGAGTCCCTTTATACTAATATACCTCAACGGGAGGCGTTGAGAGTTATCACCGATATCATCAAGTCAGAATCTTCCATTACCAACTCCAAAATTATTCTCCAGTGTTTGGAGATTGTCCTATTTGAGAATTTCTTTGAATTTGAGGGCTCTCTGTTTCATCAAACACAGGGGGTTAGCATGGGCGCCGCCTGTGCCCCCAGTGTAGCTTGCCTATATATGGGCGACTTTGAGAAGCGCAACATATACAATGAAGTGGCACCTTTTTACGAGAACATCTACGGATGGTCACGCTTTATTGATGACATTTTTTTTATCTGGCGTGGGGACCAAGACACACTAGATGAGTTCACAAGTTGGATTAACCTCGCGGATTCCAACTTGAAATTTACGACACACTCCAGTACTAATCGACTTGAGTTCCTTGATATGTGGATCCAACATGCGGGGGGCCATCTGTCGGTGTCATTATACACTAAGCCGACCGCTAGGAATACCCTGTTACATTTTCAAAGCTTCCACCCTAGATGTCAAAAGGAAGGAATCCCCTTTAGTCAATTCCTGCGTCTGCGCAGGAATTGTATTACTATTCAAGATTACTTAAAACATGCTGAGGTACTTAAAACCAAACAGACTACTAGGGGATATCCACACAGACTTGTCAGAGACGCGCTCAAAAGAGCTAGATTTTATAATCGACAGACGATGCTCCAACCCAAACAAAAACAGAACTCTAATCAACTGGTATGTGTCACTAAACACTCGTGGTTTGATAATAAAATGCGGCAAATTATCAACTCTCATTGGCATCTATTGAATCTTGACCATGCAGCGCCCCAATTGGAGAGACCCCTCTATGCCTTTAAGAGGAATAAAAACTTGCGGAATACGCTCGTTCGAGCTAAAAGACCTGAGAGGAATACATTTGTACAAAAATCTATTACCGGCGGACAACCCATTTTAGGCAACCACAAATGTGGTACGTGCCATGCTTGTCCCAATGCGATCGTCGGTGACCAAATACGGATCAATGAAAGGACTGTATATTTAAAGGAGATGATGAATTGTCGCACTAGCAACATCGTGTACGTTATTTTGTGTCCTTGCGACTTGGCCTATGTAGGAGAAACATCCCGTGAATGCAGAACGCGTATTGGAGAACACAAGTCCAATATAAGGCTTCATAAACTGTCGCAACCTTTGGTGAATCATTGGAATACAATAGGACACACGGAAAAAGATCTACGGTGGTCCATCTTGGAAAAAATTCGATCTACCCCTGGCTTGGACACCGATGGTATTCGCAGGAAATGCGAACTCTTTTGGATGTTCACTCTTGACAGCAAGAGAAAGGGACTCAATGAGAACTTATTATGGGAGAATGCCTTTTTATAAACTTTCTGTGGCCTTTATGTACTATACTCCTGAAAAAAGCCTTGTTTTCTTATTGATATTTATCTTTACGTCTACATCTTTATTATATTTTTTAAACTTGTCCTCTCCGAGGGCTCATGTGTCACCCTGCTTGCTTTATTTGACTGATCTTTGACATTTTTCATTATTGTTGTTCAGTTTGTGCCATTTAGATTTCTTTTTTAACTCGATTAGTTGGTTTTCCTTAGCTATGTTCTTATTTGGTCTTTTGTTTTTCATTTTTCTCATATTTTTCATTTTATTTGTGGTTTTTTGTTTCTTCTTTGTGATTTTATTCTGCTTCTTATTATTTCATTATTATTCAGTCTGTTGCGGTTGAAAGGTTGTTCTATATTCTGGTTAGCCAGGTTTTTTTCCGCCTACCGCCTTTCGCTCGCTGACTGGTCTTTGATTACACTCAGCTGATCCCGCGTATCCAGTTGAATGTTTCGCATTCTGATTGGCGGCTTCAGCTTTCCGTTTCCATTTCAATTCTACCATCCGTTTGCGGCGGCAATCTTACACGGAAACCATTCCTGGTTCAGCCTACCCGTTTGATCTGCTCAGCCGCATTTGTTATATCGGTAAGCGTTGCTATCTGTCATCATGTCCGCCCGTATATTCTCTTTATACGCTCTTTATCTTGCGAAGCCCACTCGATTCCATTTTGGCTCGACCTAATTTTGGTTTGCTTTTGTTGTGGTTTTACTTTCAGATATTTTCGCATATCCGTTCGAGTTGCGGTTTCCTTTTCTTCTCCTTCACTCGCGCTTGGAAGAACAGTATATTTAACCACACATCGTTGATATCTATTGTTTCTCGTGGCATTGAGGTATTGTACCGAACTTTGACTGTGTTTTATTCTTTAGAGCACCGTTTTTGGAAAGCATCTGCTGAAATTTGCAAACTTCATTCCATTTCTTTTTTGATTTATCTTTAGGACTTGCATTTGAGCCTAATTTCGTTCCTGGGCCCCAATGATTTACATCTCAATAGGAACTCTCTTTTACGTATTTGTTCACTATTTCACTGTTTGCCTGTGATGAAGGATTTTCTCCACACGACGGGCGTTCAACCTTGACTCGTTCGTTATGGTAAGCATGGCTGACTCATTGTCCATTTTCACCATTATGATAGCAGCTTCAAAAATATCTTTCTTCATTTTTTATTAGGATTGGGCCCTTTATCCAACCGGCCTCTATGCATTTTTTCTTATGATTTCAGGTTTTGTGCGACTCTGCGATTCTTTAGCAGTCGTGTATTGTGCAACACAGCTACAGCTGAGACTGTCAGCCCATCATGTACCATCAACTTGCCTTTCGTTCACACGCTCGAATCGTTTTTCTGACTCAGGTATTTCTACATATATTGGTTATAGTTGAATTCCCCAACATGGTTGTTTATGGATTGTATTCTCTATTCTTGTTGTTGCCCTTTATTATTCTTTTTCTTTTCTATCTCTCTCTGCTTTTTTAACCTCACTCTTCATTTTCATCAATTTCTCTTCTGTTTTATATATACAGTGTTTTAGTGTTTAGGTTGTTTCATGTGTTATGATGTTTTTTACAACTATTTATTTTTTCTTCTTTGTACTTTTGTTGCGCAATTCTTATGTTAATATGTTTAACGTCTATTATGTATTTTGTGCCCTGTGAACCACAGTCTATTATACGCATTTGATGAATTATCATGTTAGCTTTTTATCAGCTAATCTTCTGGTTATGTAAATATGTACAGTATTGTAATGTGCATTTGTATTTTAGGCACCTCCCACTGTTGTCCATGTACCTGTCTGTGAGCCCTGAAGAAGGTGACGCCCACATCTGGGTCCACACCGAAACGCGCGTCGGCGCCTGATTTTGTTAGTTGGACCTTTCCAACTATTTCAGCTTCCCCATGAATTTTTTGTGATTTGATATGTATTTATTTGTAAAGGCCTATTGAGTTTTTTCTTTGCAATTACCTTATCTATTACCTGAGATATTTGTCTCATCTTAATTTTTTTGATTTTCCTCTTTTTGACATATAGACATTGGTTATTTATCTGTACATTTGTCAACCTGGATATACATGGGGACTGTTTTGCTATGAATGTTTATGTTGTCATCTTTAGTGCAATGTTGATTGATTGGTATGAAGCACTTGCGAGTATGATTATTGGCTTGATTGTGATTTGAATGAATGTTGTGTGGGAAGTGTCTTGGTTTGATTCATTCATGATATTCGATTTTTGATATTATGTATATTATAGTTAATAAACTGAATTTTGAATTATAAATATCTATTTCTTTATTTTGCTCTCTTGTGGATTCACTTTCTAGCTCTTGGGCCTTTTGCTTCATCAGCGACATTTTGTGTTCATAGAACCAGATAGGTAGAGTACCTTTTTGTTTTGAGTTTACTGTGTTCAATGCTCGCCAGGAGTGAATGAATTTTATCCTTTTTACTCGTTTTTATACTTGATGCTGCTTACAGAATTGTGTTCCAATTGTTTTTAATGCCTGATTGCTCACTATTGCACGACGCACTTTACGTACTGTTGCTGCTCTCGGGGAAGGCACCGTTCTAGAGGGAAGTGAGGGCGGGGTGCTGGGCGGCCATTGCGTGGTTAGCGGACTAGTTGTTCAGCCGCTACCTACAAATAGGCACACTGATGCGACCGCGCAGCGGACGCGCTGCTGGTGCGCCAGAGGCGCGCCTAAGGCAAGCCCATCTGCGCCCGTCCACGCTCGGAACGGGCTCAGGGCGTGTCCCCCTGGTTCGCTGGGGTCAGATTTTTTAACTTATCCCAGAGACCTCCTCATGGGGCTAAATCCAGTTGGTGGGAAGTCATGCTGCCCACGGATTCCTCTTAAAGCGACGCTTACAGACCGAGCAGGTACGTGCCCAAAATGCTGCCAGACTTATCCTGTCATTTTGGATCGCTCCGTTGGTCGCCCAGTAATAAAGGGGGAAGTGTCAAAAAAGATGGTAAACTCTACCCGCCTTAAATGTTTACTTCTAAATGCTAGGTCGTTGGTTAAACACAGCACGGAATGCGCATTGCTGATTGAGGAACATAACATCAAGCTGGCATTCATAACGGAGACCTGGTCTGATAAAGCCTCAGGACCCGACCTAGTTAAAGCAATACCCCCGGGCTTTCTCTGCTATACACAAGACAGACCCAATCGGAAAGGTGGAGGATTGGCGGTCATTTTCCATAATACATTAGATCCCTGTTTCCTCACTGCCTCAAATACTGCTTGGGAAGCTCTGTCGCTCAGTGTACGCACCTCCAGCCATGATACATTTAAGGGAATCCTTCTTTATCGCCCCCCTGGCCCCAGAGGTGATTTTCTGGAGTCCATTGGGACGCTATTAGAGGATGGTCTCTGCTAAAATTCATTTACTGTGATGGGGGATTTTCATTTTTATCTCGAGGATTATAAAGACCCCGATACTGCAAAGCTGAGCCAAGTTATGAGGGGGGGGGGATCTCAAGCAGCTGGTAGAAGGCCCCACCCATGTAGCAGGACACACTCTTGATGGGATCTATTCTAATCATCCCAATTTGACCTGCACAGAGGTGTTGCTGCTCCCGTGGACAGATCACTCTGCCATTCTATTTGAATTGGCACGGACAACATATCCCCAAGGCAAATCAGAGCCCAAGGATAAGATAGCCATTAGGGTCTGGAAAGATATTAATAGCACAGAGCTAGAAAATCTACTTAAAGCAACAGCTCGCAACTTGCCCGTAGGAGTCGATGATGCAACTGCTGCCTACACGGAATGGGTAGAGGCCGCTTACAATAAACTTGCCCCGGTAAAGTGGTGGACTCCTAAACGGGTCCATCCTTCAGCCCCCTGGTATTCCGAAGAATTAAGATTGCAAAAACAGGCCTGTAAATGGTTAGAGCGATTCTGGAGGAGTGGCTACCGTAAGATTGATAAAGAGACCTATAAAGAAAGTCTCTCTCTTTATAAAAAACTACTCCTGGATACCAAAAGGAGGTTTTTTTCTGAACAGATTAATCTGGCAAAATCCTCTTCCAAAGAACTCTTCAAAACTCTTGTTAAACTCACGGCCCCCAATACGTCCAAAATACAGAGTAGTCCTGAATTGTGTGAAAATCTTGCTTCCTCTTTTCATCTAAAGGTGGAAGCCATCTTTTCATCATATACGCACACACAGGCTAAGGATAATGAAGCTTCCGCCGGGGTGGTGCCGACTGTGCCTAATGTAATATCGATACTAGATAGCTTTTCTCCTTTAGAGGCGCAAGACTCGCTCAAACTCTTGATGGCGATTCGATCAGATTCCCCTCTTGATCCATGCCCTGCCTCTGTGCTCAAACAAATCCCAGATACTATTGGGGCAGCTCTTACTCCCTTGCTCAACTCTATTCTTAAGCTGGGTAATTTCCCCAAAAAATGGAAAACGGCATCCATTCTGCCTTTGCTCAAAAAACAAAACCTCGACCCCAGGGACCCGAACAACTATAGACCTATTTCCCGCCTCCCATTGCCGGCAAAAATGGTTGAGAAAGCCTTGAATGTGCAACTCAGCCGGTTCTTGCAGACCAATAATATACTGGATCCAACACAATATGGATTCAGAGCTGAACACAGCACAGAGTTGGCTTTGATCAAGTCCACAGAGGAGGTTAGAATGGCCTTGGACCAAGGAGGCGCCGCGATCTTGATCATGTTAGATCTCTCGGCGGCCTTCGATACGGTCCATCATAGGGTTTTGATGGACAGTCTATCAGAAAATGGGGTTCAAGGCACGGCCTGGAACTTCCTGAAATCCTTTCCAACTGATAGATCGCAAACAGTGGACCTGGACAAGGTTAGGTCAAAACCCTTCTCCCTTCCTTGTGGGGTGCCTCAGGGGTCGTCCCTGAGCCCTACACTTTTTAAATGTATACGTGTCCCCGCTGAGGGCCCTGATAAGGTCATTCGGGTTCCAACTGACATCATATGCGGATGACACGCAAATTGTTCTGTCCCTTCAGCGTGGCCAAGAATCTGAAACTGGAAGAAAATGTCACGACTGCATGAAAGCCATCTCGGGATGGATGGCATCCAACTGCCTGAGACTTAATTCTGGAAAAACAGAGGTTATTGTTTTTGGGAATAACATGAATATCTCAACACCGGACTGGTGGCCGAAATAACTGGGAACACTTCCACAACCAGCTGAGAAAGTGAAGAACTTGGGGGTGATTGTGGTCAATAAACTCACTTTTGGAGATCAGATAAGTGGAGTTGTTTCCTCATGTTTTTTTCTCCTCAGAATTCTGAGGAAAATAAAGTTCCTTCTTTCGGGTGATAGCCAGAGGACAGTGATTACAGCACTTATTATGTCACGTTTAGACTATTGTAATAGTCTCTACTTGAATATCCAAAAGAGACACATGAACAAAGTCCAAGTAGTACAAAACGCAGCTGCCAGGCTGCTGATGGGTACACCTAGGTTTGTCTCAATCAAGAGACAGCTTCAGTGGCTCCCAGTCAAACATCGGGCCCAATTTAAAGCCCTTTGCACAGTCTTCAAGGCATTAATGGGAGAAGGTCCTGACTACCTGAAACAACAGTTTAAATGGTACGTCCCCAGGAGAACTCTGCGCTCTCTGGCAGCAAAACAAGTCATTGTTCCTTTAATCAAAAAAGCTTGCTGGGGTGGCAGGAGCTTCACTTCCTCCGCCGCTAAAGCTTGGAACAATCTACCATTCCACCTTAGAAATGCAACTGAGCTCCTCTCCTTCAGGCGAGGGCTGAAAACCTGGTTATTTACATTATAGTGTCTCACTCCACAGGAACCAATTAGGCAGTGCTCAGCGCCAGGACACCTTAGGGTAACAGTCGCGCTCTAGAAATTTTATTAACATAACATAACATCTTCAGTATTGTTAGAAAAGATCAATATATCATCGATATAAATGATCACGCTTATATCCAGGTACTCCTGTAACACTTCATTAATAAAAAACTGAAACGCAGCAGGGGCGTTACACAAACCAAAGGGCATAACGCAATACTCAAATAAACCAAACTTAGTACAAAAAGCGGTCTTCCATTCGTCCCCCTCACGGACACGAATGAGATGATAAGCACCCCGCAAATCAAGTTTAGTAAAAACTGTTGCATGCCGCACTTGGTCCAATAGTACCGGAATCAAAGGGGCGGATATTTGTTTTTAATCGTTACCTTATTGAGAGCCCTATAGTCAATACAGGCACGAAGATCACCTTCTTTCTTCGGTTTGAAGAAAATCGGAGAGGATACAGGAGAAGAGGATTGTCTAATAAACCCAGTTGCCAACATCTCATCTAAATAAGTCTGTAAATGTCTCTCCTCCGGTTCCGAGAGAGCATAAATACGACTACATGGCAAAGTAGCCCCGGGAATCAAGTCAATACGACAGCCAAAGTTTCTATGTGGGGGCAACATACTTGCCTGAACCTTGTCAAACACATCACCTTACTTCACAAAAAGGGGAGGAATACTACTGTTCTCTACACCTGCACCCACTGCACACATCAGGGGCGATACCCAATCCGTAGCCTCCATATAACAATGCTGCAGACAATATTCAGAATCCAATGTGACAGTCCGTCTCACCCAGTCAATCTTAGGGTTATGAAGCTGCAGCCAGGGGACACCCAGTATTACCCCAAAAGAGGGGGCATCGATAAGATCGAAACTAACGGACTCTGAATGTCCATTATCACATAACACCAAGAGAGGCTCGGTTCGCTTAATGATCAACCCAGATGATAACTCAGAGCCATCAATAGCTCAAACTGGTTCAGGTTGTTCTTTAAATACACAAGGAACCTTCAATGTCTCTGCTAACTGGATATCCATAAAGTTCCCGGTGGCACCGGAATCGAGCAACACCGAAATGGTAGTTCTCCTGCTATTCGTAAAAACCAAAGTCACTGTAATAGTGAAATGACGCGGTACCCTTTGGACCAAACCCGCAATATCATAAGGGTTAACATGCTCACTTTCTTCAGGACATAATGAAGTTATATTCTGTTGCGCAAAAGTCGCTGACTTCTTTGACAAAACACCAGAGGGCTTCACCGGACATTCGCGGGCATAATGTCCACTCTTCCCACAATACAAACATAAATTGTGAACCCGCCTTTTTTTCTTTTCCTCTCTGGACAAAGGACCCCCGCACCGCACCTATCTGCATAGGTTCAGGCAGGGATTTCGATCCTACTTCTTCTTTTTGTTCTCTCACAACAATAACACGTGGTGCTTGAAACCGATTTTTCTCCCCTTTACGTTCAGACAAACGATGGTTCAATTTTACCACCAAGTCAATAAACTCCAAGCAATCCTCCGGAGAACTCACCACTTGAGACACTACATCCTTCAACTCCTCACAGAGGCCCTGATAAAACAACTATGTCCTTTTCTCATTAGGCCAATGTGTTTCAGACACAAGCCTGTTAAAGGAAGAAATGTAAACCAACAAATCCTGTTACCCTTGTTGCAGTTTGAGCAATTTCGCGTCACTGGCCTGCATAAACGCATGTTTTGCAAACAAGTGATGCATTTGCTCCTTGAAAGCCCAGAAATTATAAAGAATAGGATCATTGCTGTCCACCAAAGGGACAGACCATGTTGCTGCCGTGCCTGCCAGATAAGAAATAACTAATGCAACCTTTGCAGAATCATCCGGGAATGCCAAAGATCTACACATGAAATGCAAATGGCATTGGTTCATGAATATGCCAAACTTATTGCAATCACCGAAAAATCGTTCCGGAACTGCCAAAGGGACTGGAACTGGAGTATTGACTGTTATAGCAACAGGTGAACCACCACTAGCCCCAGAACTAGCTGTCCGATCAAACTGGAAGGTTGCTGGCTGTACTACAGGCCCTTGTGTCTTGGAGGTAGCCCCAGGACCCCTCCCCCAAGAGTGTTCCCTAGCCTTAAAGATGTTTAATTCCTGATGCAGGCCACTATTTTCCTGCCTCAACTCCCAAACTTCTGCCTGGAGAGTGGAAAGAGCTAACATTAACTCCTGCATAGAGGGACCCCCTCCAGCCCCCCCCCGCCATCAAGAGATATAGGGCTCAAGCTATCCTGGTCCATCTTCGCTAAGGCAGTGATTTCTTTCGTGGGCTTGGTTTTCTGACCCGTCACCACTTACCAGTAAACCCAACACTGCAGGAGCGAAGTAAGTCCCATTCACTACCTGTGCCTTAATTACTACTGTCCACGTATATTTATCAGAGCAGCAGTAAAAGAAGGCACTGAGAGAAGATGGGGGGAGGAACATAGGAAAGGGAAGAAACCAGGTGTGGACCCTCAATACGATGCTCCCCCTCTCCACTGACCGATGAATCACTGATTAGGGACAGCAGCTCTGAGAAGCTGAAGAAAAGAGAGAAAGAGAAACATCAGGTACTGAAGAGAACAACAGTTGAACTCTCTTACACAGCGGTTTATGGCAGGGTTATTTAACTTCTTACCATGTTTTGAAAACACTGTGTCAAAAAAGGGGGTAGGCAGGTAGGTGATTCCAGAAACATACACATTCTCTCCAAGTCCAAAGAGGATCGAAATTCCCCCCTTCTCTATTGCGGGATAAAAAGCCACTCCAGCAAAAACCCGCTGATACAGAAGCAAAAAATAAGGGATCCCTTTTTTCCCCGATACAGTCCCTGCACGCTTTGTGAAAGCGTCCAAGAAACCCACAACAAAGGGAACTGGTTACAAAACATATGCGGAAATTGCCGTAGAAAAGCAAAAAGGAACTACAAACGAACAGTCCCGTACTTCACCAGCGATATCCAAAAGCAGTTCCACAAGAGCCAAGTCAAACGTCGGTCCAGCACTCCAGGGAATACAAAACACGTTCCTGCAGTAGCCAAGATCCAAAGAGCAAGTCCAGAACGGAGGCAGCGCGCATTCCAGCAACACTGCGGGCGAACTCCTTCTGGTGATATGAACCGGAAATGAAACCAAGCGTGGGAAAGAAGGCGTGCATTCCATTTATGTTCATAGGGTGGGGGGGTAATGGGTCTGGAGCCTCAGCGAACCTGTAAAAATAGAGCAGATCTGGTGGAGTTCACTCGTTCATGACAATGGGAAACCCTTTCCCCATTACTGTTATGGAACTTGTTGATGTGTCAGAACGAGTAAGACAAATCGCTTTTTTCTGGAATCAATTCCAATTTATTTTTTGGTGCTTCTTAACAGAAGGAGAACATTTATAGCCAACACGTGTTTCGCCCCCTTACATCGGTCATATGGCCTGGGGCTTCCTCAGGGCTATACAAGGTAGCACATACATAGTGATTCAACACAACATGAGAAATTAACAGTAAAATGAGTGCAGAGGTAAGAAGTATGTGAGTGAGTCCAACCCGGTATGCGTGGTGTATGAGGGATTAGTAGAGAGATAGAAAGTGAAAAGGAAGAGAAAAGGAAGAAAAGGAAGGGTGGGAAGTTAACCGTGTGAGGGAGAAGAAGGAGGAGTAAAAATGCCAAGGGAGGAAGGCATCCGGGGATAGGAAGAAGAGTATCAGAGAGGACCGGAAATACAGCATTCGAAAATTCCGTATTAATTTATATAGCATTGTGAATATATGCGATAGATGTGGCATAAGCCGGCATGACAGAGAGATAAATCATAAGTAACGAGGAATGAGTGACAATGGGGAGCTTGGGAGAAAAGGAAAGGCGAGTACATTTGTGACACAATTTGACCTATATTGGGGGTGAGTTAATTGACAAGACATAGGGGCATATTCTCAAGAACGTGTGATAACCACCGCAAGTTTAGCTTAACGCAACTTTGCACATCGCAGTCTATCGCGGGAAAACAATGCTGTGTTAACGTAGAATTCCCAACCTGGCGGCACCATGCGATAGGCCCACGATAACGCGTCAAATGACCGCGTTAAAACCAACGCGACGCCGCAAAAATGCAAAACACGAAAGCGAATAAAGTTGCGATGAGGCCAACCAAAATACAAAAATCAGCGAAAACCAGCAACAGGCCTGCAATCCCCAGGCGTCATGCGGGAAAATGCACTATAAAAGCTGAACAAGAAAAACACACCATAAACAAAATAAACTGAGTAGCAAAATGGAGGCACCCGAAACGAGTGCCCAGGTCAACGCAAACCCCACAAGCCCCACAGACCACCAGCAAGGAACCTCTGGGTCAGGGAAGGCCAAGGAGAAGAGGAAGAGGAAGACGGGGTACAGTCCGCATGACAACCCGATCGTCGTCACGGAGGTGACAGAGCACCAACAACAACTGTCCGTCACCTCCACCGTGTCATTGGCAACACAGACGGAAAAATGGCATTCCATCGTGAATGCAGCCGGAGTGTCGAAGAGGCCAAGATGCGCTGGCACGATGAGAAAAGCCAAACCAAGCAGGAACCCGCTGCCAACAGGAAGGCAGCAACGGCGAATGGAGGTGGGAGTCCTGCGCCACAGGAGGAGCTGGAGCAAATGGCGGCCACAGTCATCAGTGTGGAGATGGTGCAAGGAGTCGGGAGTACGGACACTGCTCGACATGACCTGACACAACAGCAACAGGGTGAGTAACGAACAGGGACTGTGGGGAAGGGGGGGCGGGCACAATGGCACACATGCACAACGACGTGTAGCACACCGCACACCCACAATGACCCTGGGTCATGTCCCTGATCCCCGTGGCACACTGCAGCACACATACAAACATCAAGTAGGCCCCTGTTCACCATGTGCCCAAAGGGGTCCCACCCCACACATCACCAATTACACAACACACACATGCACCCGTGCGAAACACAACAAAGATGCGTATGTGAGAGCCACACTGACAATGCAAGTGACACCACATGACCAGCAGCATGGCTGGAGTACAATCACCATGACACTGTGCACTCCACAAGACTGAGGTGGCTGAGTGTGGACCACATCCGTAAAGGAGCAGGTCACATTCTGACATATCCACCTGCACAAACAACCACTGACGTCAACAACACATCTGCAGACAAACAATGCACAAGAGTACAAAAACCGTCCAAGAGCACAAATGACCCAAGTTGCCAACATCACAGCACCTCAAAAGCACAAAAGCCAAAGGCACACCGCCTCCAAGGGATAAGGGGCAGCAAAATCACAGCTGCAGGTGCGACTCCCACACAATGCAGCACACACACAAAGCAATGACAGCACACCCACATGGACGACAATGTGGTACACAGTCCAACACCTACACTGCAGAACAGAGGACACAACTGGGTCCGCCTGTGCGTAGAAAATGGCCAATCACATCTGACATAGCAGGAAACTGTGAGATGCAAATGTACGTGTACAACGTCACCTACGTCATGTAGTCCAAATGTCCACTGTCCCGCATCAAATAGTCCGCCCCTCCCAAACAGTCACAATGTACATTGTCATGAAGTCTGTATGTAAACTTGAACAATGCGGCAACATACATGCCAACACAATGTCAACAAGCATCTCCCCTTCACATTGCAGAGGGACAAACAACACCTCCAGCAGAGCAGACCAGACAACTCTACAGTGATGCTGAAGAGGACCACCACACTTTCGACACCTACGCTGTGAGAAGTTGGCCTGGCATATGCTGTCCACTAATTAAAGTGGGCACCGTGCACCAGTCCAAATCGACTCTTATGGTAGGTAGGTTAAAGACAACCTTATTGAAAGCTATCCTAGTGGTAGCTATGGAGAGCAGCCTTCAGGCTAAGTCTTGAAGGAATGTAAAGCAGCTTGTTTTACCAGTCTATAATCTCTTGAGTGACCAAATGAAAGAGCACCACACCAGGTATATATTCAAAATATATGTATTTATTACTAAACACACCCCTCTAGTCTCTTTATGAGGCTAGAGTTCGAAGTACATAGGTTATAAGATCTTAAATCACAGTAATAGCACAAATACACGTTTGGGCCCTAGGGGCGTACCAAACCATATACCAATAAAGTGGTATGCGAACCACGACTGAACTAGACACTAGGCCTAGAGCCTCTAGAAGTGCTTGGACCACAAGGAACCACCCAAGGTAGTGACACAGGGGACCCACGGGAGACGCGTGCAGTGTAAATACACAACCGCGATACGCCGTTAACTTCTATGGAGAAAGTCGGGATCGGGAAAATAGAGGAAAGGGACACTTAGAAGAGGACTAGGACAAAACCCTTTGAGATCTAGGACTTTGAAGAGTCTCTACCCACGGGAGCACCGGAGTACTCGTGTTACCTCACCCAGGGAAGCCGGGTGCATAGGTGCCTTTCGGGGTCGGGTTTCGTCGTCGGTTCTTATGGCGATCTGCTGCAAAGTGCTGCTGGCGACCAGGAGAAAAGTGTCCGGGTGGATCCAAGAGTGGATCGAGTTCTGAAGAACCTGAAAGCAGAGGGGACAGAGTCTGGGTCACTAGCCAGTGACCAGGGAGGCGATGGACAGATGCCCACCTATGTCGAGTGCTTCAGATTTGATGATGGTCGTCTTGACTCTTCAGCCACGAGGTCCGGGAGGCATTGTCGGCGACCAGGAGCAGGATTCGGGCTGTTGCTCGATGTCTGTCGAGTGCAGAGGTGTCGGCGACCAGATTGGACCCAACAAGCCTTGGCAACGGCAAGTCTCGAGTAAGATGTAGATCGTCGATGATGCAGACCAGCAAGGTCTGGGGAACTCACCCAGCGAGGGTAAGTGAGGGCAGGCCTGGAGCAACCAGACTGCCAAGTAAAGAAAAGATTGGCCTTCGTTAAGGGCTACTAGCCAACGGGCTAGCGACCGCGAAGGAGCCTCGTGACGCCGCATGTGGAGCTGGCTTACAGGACACTCGTGGAGTGGGGGCCAGTGATCTTCGGTGCAGGTGGTGCTGGAGGCTAGGGCTACTCGGAGCCCAAAGCACGACTTCTTGGGAGACCCAGAAGATGGTGCACTTGCAAATGTGCTCGGTGTCCAGGGGTCACGGTCTCACGTCACCCACGATAGCCACGGGCCTCAGCTTTGCTGGGGACTCAGGGTAGCCTCGGGAAGTCTGAGAATCCACCTCTGGTGATGCGATGACTTCGGCGTCCGACGGGAGCTTCAGTGATGCGAACCGGACAGATGCTTCTTTGGTGCCTGCCAAGCAGGGGAGTCACTCCTTGACCCCAAGGGAGATTCTTCAGTCCTCTAATCGTGAGTAGAGCGTCGAAGGTCCAGGATTCTGTTTCAGAGTTTCGTCCAGGTATATCTAAAGTCCTAGGGACTGGGTTCCTACCTTTATTCTAAAAATAGGGGATGGACTACTCTGTGGCCCCACCTATGGGTGGGTCAGGGCAGAGGGGTGGCTACACCCCTTTCCCTTTGTCCAGTTCGCGCCAAAGCAGGGGCTGCAAGCCCCTGATCCGGTTTGAACTGGGGTATGCACAGGGACACCAAATGTGCCCCCAGTGCAGGACTTCAAAGCACCCGAAAGTGCTCCCGCCCAGCCCCAATACACATTGTCCTGTCTGGGGAGGTGGTCACACCTCCCTGGGACAGGAAACCTATTGTCCAGGCCTCCCCTGCCGGAGTTTCGTCCAGCAGCAGGAGGCCAGACTCGTGTCTGTGGCAGCAGCATCCATTTTGTGATGCCAGGCTCTGGAAAGAAGTTACCGGACTCGTCAGAGTTAACATGCCTTTCCCTCTAGAAGGGTGGAATGCTACCCCCGCCGCCAGGATTGGCGGGGGGTAGTATTCCAAGATGTTTGACACCAAACACGACATGTTTAGGTGCAGCCATTCCATAGTTAGCATTTTACCGCGAGGATATAATGCGTTTAAGAGTATATGGTCAGGCTGCACTACAAACAGCATCAGAGATGGTCTCCGAACGCTGCAGAGGGGCCCTGCTCATGCAGGGGCACCCTCTCACATAGGAACCATGCACTCTGCCTTTAGGATTGATAAGGCCTGCCTTAGGAGTGACTTATAGGTTTATATGTGTGTATGCATTTAGTGATATAGGTAACCTATACCACAGCAAGGGGTGCATGCACCACCTTACCCAGGCTGCAGTAGCAGACCTGTGGTGTCAGTTTGGATGGCCTACCAGGGGTGGCATAATACATGCTGCAGCCCCTGGCAGGCCTCTGAGGTACCTATGCCCTTGGTACATAGTATACCATATACTAGGGACTTACAAGGGCACTCCAGATCCCAATCAGTGATGTGCCTAAGGCACATGGAGACCCTTTTAAAGAGGAAACAGCTAGGCTGGGGTTCTGAATAGCAGGGCCCCAGCCAGACTAATGTCGAAAACCAGTGAAGTATCAGCAAAAAGTGGGGGTACCCCTGTGAAGCAGATCCTACTCTCCTACACAACCCCCCCCCAAACGTAGGGACATTAAACTAACCTTGCCCAGTTAAGTCTTCATGTTCTAAGTGGAAATACCTTGAGAGTACATCTGCATTCGCATGGTTACTCCCAGGCCTATGTTCCACTGTAAAGTCCATCCCCTGTAGGGAAATGGACCACCTAAGCAGTTTGGGGTTTTCACCCTTCATTTGTTTTAGCCATAAGAGGGGCTTATGGTCTGTTTGAACAAGGAAGTGAGTACCAAACAAGTATGGCCTCAACTTCTTCAGAGCCCAGACCACAGCAAAGGCCTCCCTCTCAATGACTGACCAACGTTTCTCTCTAGGGGTCAGCCTTCTGCTAATAAAAGCTACTGGCTGATCCTGACCTTCTTCATTCAATTGTGACAGTACAGCCCCTACCCCCAATTCAGATGCATCCGTTTGAACAATGAACTTCTTGGAGTAATCAGGACTCTGCAGAATTGGAGCAGTGCACATGGCCTGCTTGAGGTCATCAAATGCCTTTTGACAGCTAACTGTCCACTGAACCTTTTTGGGCATTTTCTTAGAAGTTAAGTCATTCAAGGGTGTCACTATTGATCCATACCCCTTGACAAATCTCCTATAGTACCCAGTCAGGCCTAAGAAGGCTCTCACCTGAGTCTGAGTAGTGGGAGCAGTCCAGTCCAGGATGGTCTGGATCTTGCTCTGCAAAGGTTGAACCTGGCCTCCACCCACAAGGTGGCCCAGGTACACAACCTGACTCTGCCCTATCTGGCACTTAGTGGCCTTGATAGTCAGGCCTGCCTTTTGCAGGGCCTGTAAAACATTCCTGAGGTGGACCAGGTGATCCTCCCAGGTGGAGCTAAAGACAGCAATATCATCTAGATAAGCTGCACTATAGGCTTCCAGTCCTGTGAGAACTGTGTTCACCAACCTCTGGAAAGTGGCAGGTGCATTTTTCAGACCAAAGGGCATCACCACAAATTGATAATGCCCACTAGGGGTTGAAAATGCTGTTTTGGGCTTTGCAGCATCAGCTAGTCTGATCTGCCAGTAGCCAGCTGTTAGGTCAAATGTGCTGAGATATTTGGCAGAGGCCAAAGTATCTATGAGCTCATCTGCCCTGGGTATTGGATGGGCATCAGTCCTAGTGACTGCATTGAGGCCTCTGTAGTCTACACAAAACCTCATCTCTCTTTTCCCACCACTGGTGTGAGGTTTAGGTACTAGGACTACTGGACTAGCCCAAGGGCTATCTGAGGGCTCAATCACTCCCAATTCCAACATCTTCTGGACTTCAGTCCTGATACAGTCCCTGACATGGTCAGGTTGCCTATAAATCTTGTTTTTAATAGGCAGACTGTCCCCAGTGTCCACTTCATGAGTGCACCAGGTGGTCTGACTGGGTGTCAGTGAAAACATATGTCTAAACTGATTGAGGACTTGCCTGCAATCAGTTTGTTGCTGGGTAGTGAGGCTGCCTGCCAAGGCTACACCATCAACTGACCCATCGTCAGGGTTCTGTGAGAGCAGGTCAGGGAGTGGGTCACTCTCTTCCTCCTGCCCTTCATCAGTAGCCATGAGCAAGCCCATGTCTGCCCTGTCCACATATGGCTTAAGTCTGTTGACATGGAGAACCCTTTGGGGACTCCTGGGTGTTCCTAGGTCCACTAAGTAAGTGACCTCACCCTTCTGTTCAACAATAGTGTGGGGTCCACTCCATTTGTCTTGGAGAGCTGCTGGGGCCACTGGCTCCAACACCCACACCTTCTGTCCTGGCTGGTAAACAGTCAGAACAGCCTTTTGGTCATGCCAGGCCTTCTGCAGTTCCTGGCTAGCCTCAAGGTTTTTGGTTGCCTTTTTCATGTACTCAGCCATCCTGGAGCGGAGACCAAGTACATAGTCCACTATATCTTGCTTTGGGGGCTTGAGAGGTAACTCCCATCCTTCCTTCACCAAGCACAGTGGACCCCTCACAGGGTGGCCAAACAGAAGTTCAAAAGGGCTGTAACCAACCCCTTCTGAGGCACCTCCCTATATGCGAATAAAAGGCAGGGCAAGAGTATGTCCCATCTCCGCCTAAGCTTTTCTGGGAGCCCTTTAATCATGCCCTTTAAGGTTTTGTTGAATCTCTCAACTAAACCATTGCATTGTGGGTGATAGGGTGTGGTGAACTTATAAGTAACTCCACACTCCTTCCACATTGCCTTTAAGTACCCAGACATGAAGTTTGCACCCCTGTCTGATACCACCTCCTTAGGAAAGCCCACTCTTGAGAAAATTCCCAGGAGGGCCCTTGCCACCACAGGTGCTGTAGTGGTCCTAAGGGGAATAGCTTCTGGGTACCTGGTGGCATGATCCACTACCACCAGGATAAACCTGTGCCCAGATGCTGTTTGGGGATCCATGGGACCAACAATGTCAATCCCTACCCTCTCAAAGGGCACCCCCACCACAGGTAGTGGTATCAGGGGGCCTTTGTAGTGCCACCTGCCTTGCCACTGGCTTGGCAGGTTACACAGGAGCGACAAAACTCCTTACTGTCTTCAGACATGTGGGGCCAGTGAAAGTGAGGGACAATTCTGTCCCAAGTCTTGTTCTGGCCCAGGTGTCCTGCTAAGGGAATATCATGGGCTAGGGTCAATAGGAAGCCCCTGAACTTCAAAGGTATTACCAACCTCCTGGTAGCACCAGGCTTGGGGTCTCTACTCTCTGAGTACAGGAGTCCATCATCCCAATACACTGTATGGGGACCACTAGCTTTCCCAGCAGCCTCAGCAGCAGCTTGCTGTCTGAGGGGTTCAAGGGAGGGGCAGCTCTGCTGCTCCTGGCTCAGATCTGCCCTAGAAGGTCCCCCTGTCCCCAAGAACTCAACCTGTTCAGGTTCAAGTTCCTCTGGGACAGTTCCTTCTTCAGGGCTGAGATCATCCCCCTCAAGGGGCTGATCTTCCTCCTGAGCCAAGGGGAAGGCACTGCCTTAACCCTACTACTCCTCCTCTTGGAAGGCACTTGGTCCATTCTTCCAGAATCCAAGGCCTGTTCAGTTTTAGACAGTTTAGCTTGTGACCTGGTCACAGCAAACACATCTGCAGGGATCCCCAGCATTTCTGCATGGGTCCTGAGCTCCACTTCTGCCCAAGCAGAAGTCTCTAAGTCATTGCCAAGCAAGCATTCGACTGGTAGGTTTGCACTTACCACAACCTTCTTAAGGCCAGTTACCCCTCCCCAGGAGAAGTTAACAACTGCCAGAGTATGGTCTGTTCTGACATTGCTAGCATTGGTCACTTGGTACATTTCACCAAGTATAACTTGCCCAGGTAGCACAAGGTCTTGTGTCACCATTGTGACACTTGCCCCTGTGTCCCTAAATGCCAAAGCCTCTCGTCCATTGATTAAAGGCTGTTGTCTGTACTTGCCCAGATTACTGGGACTCACAGTGGAGGTCACATCCATGCCTCCATCACAGACTAACACAGCCTGAGTCAGTTCCCTGACTAAGTCAGAGCCCAACTCAGTTCCCAGGGTGAACCCTACTAAACCCTTTGCTGGAGCACTTCCACCAACTGTACTAGGGGGAACAGGTGCCTTAGGGGCATTGGTGGGTGCTGGACTGGAGTCTTTGGACTTGGTGCAATCACTGGTCCAGTGGGTCTTTTGCTTACAGACCTTGCACCATGGTTTTCTTTGGCCTTTACCCTTGGTAGACTGGGAATCCCCACCAGAAGAAGATTTTTGGGGGCCTGATGAAGACTTTTGATCTTTACCCTTCTCCCCACCCTTGTCAGAGTTCTTAGCATCTTGCTTCTTGGTTTCCCCACCTTGGTTCTGTACCTTCTGCTTCACCCTGGTTCTGACCCATTTGTCTGCCTTCTTTCCCAATTCTTGGGGAGAGGTCAGATCAGAGTCAACCAGGTACTGATGCAACAGCTGGTTTTGACAGTTATTAAGAATCTGCTCCCTCATTATCAGATTATACAATCCTGAGAAGTCACACACCTTACTGCCCATCAACCAGCCTTCCAGAGCCTTGGCAGAACAATCCACATAGTCTACCCAGTCTTGAGTCTGTGCTTTTTGGGTGTCTCTGAACTTCAACCTGTACTGTTCAGTGGTTAGGCCAAACCCATCAATAAGAGCACTCTTCAAGACCTTGTAATTATCAGCATCCTCCTCTCTAACAGTGAGGAGCTTGTCTCTACCTTTGTCAGCAAAGGAGAGCCACAAGATTGCTGCCCACTGCTCCTGAGGGACCTTCTGTACTTTACAGGCCCTCTCTAAAGCAGTTATCCATTTGTGGATGTCATCCCCACTCTGGTAGGGAGGGACAATCTTGCTCAGGTTCCTATGGTCATAGGACCTTTCCCTATCTCTAGGGACATGGCTGCCACCATGGGACTCTAGTCCCAACTTTCTTCTCTCTCTAAGGAGATCTAGGGATTCTCTATCTAAAGCCAATTGCTTCTTCCTGATCTCTAGTTGAGTTTCCTCATACTGGACCAGTCTCTTTCTTCTCTCATGAGAGGATTCCCTCCTGTGAGAAGAAACAGAGCTCCCTATTGAGGTGCCAGAGTGGTTAGACTCCTGAGAAGGAGACCTAGACTTCCTGAGCACACTCATAATCCTTCCTGGGGGACAAAGGTGTGGTTCTCCAGATCCTCATCCTCATCTTCCCCAGAAGGGATTGGGTTTTCCAGGTCAGGGTCATTGTCACCCTCCTGGTCAGTTTCAGAGGGGGGCTGGGGGTAGTAGTACCCCTGGTCCCTTCCTCATCTGCTGGCCCACCCTCTGCTCCTACCCCTTCAGTCTCTGAAGACTTACTAAGATCATAAGCCACCAACAACTCCTGGAGGTGTTGGGTGGTGGGACTTTGGCCTGTCCTTAATTTCCTCACGTTACACAAAGCTCTCAGTTCCAAGAATGGGAGTGTGTCATACTTGGAGGGGGAAGCTCAATGGCTTCCTGCAGGGCATCTATGGATCCTGCTTTTAAAGACATTACTAGTGTGGTGTGGTGTATGCACTACCTACTCTAGTGTGGCCTACTAAACTCTCTTGAGTTGTAGAAAGGGTTGTGCTATCCCTTAACACACAACTCTAAGTTCAGTAGAACTTACTGATATTCTAAGCTTAAATTATATGTACCTTAGGTACCTTTAGTGGTTTTCAGTTGATCAATTCAATTGAGATTATCTGGTAAAACAATAGCAAGCTGGAATCCCACACGCTGCACACCAATGTGAGAAGTTGGCCTGGCATATGCTGTCCACTAATTAAAGTGGGCACCGTGCACCAGTCCAAATCGACTCTTATGGTAGGTAGGTTAAAGACAACCTTATTGAAAGCTATCCTAGTGGTAGCTATGGAGAGCAGCCTTCAGGCTAAGTCTTGAAGGAATGTAAAGCAGCTTGTTTTACCAGTCTATAATCTCTTGAGTGACCAAATGAAAGAGCACCACACCAGGTATATATTCAAAATATATGTATTTATTACTAAACACACCCCTCTAGTCTCTTTATGAGGCTAGAGTTCGAAGTACATAGGTTATAAGATCTTAAATCACAGTAATAGCACAAATACACGTTTGGGCCCTAGGGGCGTACCAAACCATATACCAATAAAGTGGTATGCGAACCACGACTGAACTAGACACTAGGCCTAGAGCCTCTAGAAGTGCTTGGACCACAAGGAACCACCCAAGGTAGTGACACAGGGGACCCACGGGAGACGCGTGCAGTGTAAATACACAACCGCGATACGCCGTTAACTTCTATGGAGAAAGTCGGGATCGGAAAAATAGAGGAAAGGGACACTTAGAAGAGGACTAGGACAAAACCCTTTGAGATCTAGGACTTTGAAGAGTCTCTACCCACGGGAGCACCGGAGTACTCGTGTTACCTCACCCAGGGAAGCCGGGTGCATAGGTGCCTTTCGGGGTCGGGTTTCGTCGTCGGTTCTTATGGCGATCTGCTGCAAAGTGCTGCTGGCGACCAGGAGAAAAGTGTCCGGGTGGATCCAAGAGTGGATCGGAGTTCTGAAGAACCTGAAAGCAGAGGGGACAGAGTCTGGGTCACTAGCCAGTGACCAGGGAGGCGATGGACAGATGCCCACCGATGTCGAGTGCTTCAGATTCGATGACGGTCGTCTTGACTCTTCAGCCACGAGGTCCGGGAGGCGTTGTCGGCAACCAGGAGCAGGATTCGGGCTGTTGCTCGATGTTTGTCGAGTGCAGAGGTGTCGGCGACCAGATTGGACCCAACAAGCCTTGGCAACGGCAAGTCTCGAGTAAGATGTAGATCGTCGATGATGCAGACCAGCAAGGTCTGGGGAACTCACCCAGCGAGGGTAAGTGAGGACAGGCCTGGAGCAACCAGACTGCCAAGTAAAGAAAAGATTGGCCTTCATTAAGGGCTACTAGCCAACGGGCTAGCGACCGCAAAGGAGCCTCGTGACGCCGCACGTGGAGCTGGCTTACAGGACACTCGTGGAGTGGGGGCCAGTGATCTTCGGTGCAGGGGGTGCTGGAGGCTAGGGCTACTCGGAGCCCAAAGCACGACTTCTTGGGAGACCCAGAAGATGGTGCACTTGCAAATGTACTCGGTGTCCAGGGGTCACGGTCTCACGTCACCCACGATAGCCACGGGCCTCAGCTTTGCTGGAGACTCAGGGTAGCCTCGGGGAAGTCTGAGAATCCACCTCTGGTGATGCGATGACTTCGGCGTCCGACGGGAGCTTCAGTGATGCGAACCGGACAGATGCTTCTTTGGTGCCTGCCAAGCAGGGGAGTCACTCCTTGACCCCAAGGGAGATTCTTCAGTCCTCTAATCGTGAGTAGAGCGTCGAAGGTCCAGGATTCTGTTTCAGAGTTTCGTCCAGGTATATCTAAAGTCCTAGGGACTGGGTTCCTACCTTTATTCTAAAAATAGGGGATGGACTACTCTGTGGCCCCACCTATGGGTGGGTCAGGGCAGAGGGGTGGCTACACCCCTTTCCCTTTGTCCAGTTCGCGCCAAAGCAGGGGCTGCAAGCCCCTGATCCGGTTTGAACTGGGGTATGCACAGGGACACCAAATGTGCCCCCAGTGCAGGACTTCAAAGCACCCGAAAGTGCTCCCGCCCAGCCCCAATACACATTGTCCTGTCTGGGGAGGTGGTCACACCTCCCTGGGACAGGAAACCTATTGTCCAGGCCTCCCCTGCCGGAGTTTCGTCCAGCAGCAGGAGGCCAGACTCGTGTCTGTGGCAGCAGCATCCATTTTGTGATGCCAGGCTCTGGAAAGAAGTTACCGGACTCGTCAGAGTTAACATGCCTTTCCCTCTAGAAGGGTGGAATGCTACCCCCGCCGCCAGGATTGGCGGGGGGTAGTATTCCAAGATGTTTGACACCAAACACGACATGTTTAGGTGCAGCCATTCCATAGTTAGCATTTTACCGCGAGGATATAATGCGTTTAAGAGTATATGGTCAGGCTGCACTACAAACAGCATCAGAGATGGTCTCCCAACGCTGCAGAGGGGCCCTGCTCATGCAGGGTCACCCTCTCACATAGGAACCATGCACTCTGCCTTTAGGATTGATAAGGCCTGCCTTAGGAGTGACTTATAGGTTTATATGTGTGTATGCATTTAGTGATATACGTAACCTATACCACAGCAAGGGGTGCATGCACCACCTTACCCAGGCTGCAGTAGCAGACCTGTGGTGTCAGTTTGGATGGCCTACCAGGGGTGGCATAATACATGCTGCAGCCCCTGGCAGGCCTCTGAGGTACCTATGCCCTTGGTACATAGTATACCATATACTAGGGACTTACAAGGGCACTCCAGATCCCAATCAGTGATGTGCCTAAGGCACATGGAGACCCTTTTAAAGAGGAAACAGCTAGGCTGGGGTTCTGAATAGCAGGGCCCCAGCCAGACTAATGTCGAAAACCAGTGAAGTATCAGCAAAAAGTGGGGGTACCCCTGTGAAGCAGATCCTACTCTCCTACATACGCCCCACAACAGTCCATGGACATCTTAGGCAATCGACCTCCAGGAGCAGGGCAGCACCGCTGCATCGAGGATACCCCACCCCCTGCACAGACAACACAGCTGGACGCACCCACCACCCCGGCTGGCTCCCAGCAGCCCACCGAAGCACACATCGCATTCCAAGGCCAGGTGTCAGACTGCCAGAAGGGGGTGGCCGAACATGTGCGGGTGGGGTACTACCCCATGGAAGCCGAACTAGATCACATACGTGGGTGTCTAAGTCCCATCAGGGCCCACCTACACTCCCCAACGGAGACCCACACTGCGACAGAGACACATGCCTTTGCACATTTCCAGTACTGAACCACACCCAGAGCCACGGGATGATCATCCACACCCCCACGCTGGACTGGCGTACGACGGCCCAGTTCACTCCTCTTACGTATTGAGTGGGGGATGACAAAGCTACATGTGGAATGTCCCACCCGCTGCCTGCGGTGACATGGCTGCGTCCTCTGTACACGGCACAATGTAATGTTGTAGTGCCCGGGGCACAAATGCATACATCATGAGCACACGGACACACTCAGATAGTTCGTTGAACTGGATACGGGCACGTGCGCTCGACACCTTATATTGGCATGGTCACATGTACAGTGACGCATGTGCTGGATGTGTGTGTGGTGAGTGTAAGCCTACCCTCATGGAGTCGTTGGTGCTGGCAACAACTTGAACAGTGATCACAATTAAAGCGGAAACAGAAAACACCAGCATAACAGAAACAACTGTGAAGCATCATGGTGGTAGCCGGAGAAAGTACAGTGTTCACCCAACATGCAAGCAGAATGGTCCATGATTTGTGGTGCACTGAGTTAGTGGCACCTGAAGAGCTGAGCAGGGAACAAGCTGATTATGGCACCCACGACTGGTGTGAGCAACTCTGATAGTCTGGCAGTAAGACACTTACGATTCTGGCACCTGTTGTTTGGAGTTGGTCCTGGCGGTGGTGGCGTGTGCATCCTGCGGTGATGCAATGTCCGGGCAGGCCAGGACTCGATTTGATGTGTGAGCCCAGGTGGGCCGCAGTTGAGGTCGGAGGCAGCGGACAGCGCAGAGCCACAGACACATGGCCTTGATGACCCCCAGTCCATCGACCCAGAGGCCATACAATATGCTATCAGACAGGGGCCATGACTTGAGCTGCACAGAGTTAGTGGCCCCGGATGCACTGCGGCCGGCACAGGCACACCGCCACGGGACGGTGACTTGTGGTGCAATGAGATAGGGCCACGCGAGGTGAGAGGGTCCTCGTCGATGTCGAAGGTGAATGTAGCGGAGGTTTGCGGGGGACAGTGGAAGGTGTCCTCCAGGGCATGATGCAGAGGGCAGACGCCGGCCGGAAGCGGCAAATGGAGGAGTGGAATGCTACAGCCTCGTTTTTGCCACAAAAGTCAGTATCACCGATATGATGATGAAGACAAGCCCCAGTCCATAGACTCAGTCGCCACCAAAGTTCAACCAGAAAGTGTCCATGGATGTCGGGGAACAGACTTAGTGGCACCGGAGTTGAAAGGGGATGCAGTCTGCGATGATGCCAGTACAATGATGTCAAGTCTGCCATAAATGATTCATGACTGAATTCCCAATGTGTGACCAACTCGACAGCAGTGTAGGCCGAAAGCGTAGTCATCAAGGGCCCACAGACACGTGTGGTTGGGATGCCATGCCCATACTTTGTGTCACCACATCGAAGGGAGTATAGTGATATAAACTCAGCCATAAAGTGTGTACTCGGCCATTGTGTAATCAAGACTTAGTTCCAAATGTGTGACCTACTTGACCACAGTGTAGGCCCGAGCCAGCGGTCAGCAGGGGCCCACAGCCATGTGTCGTTGGCCCGCGATGCACAGAGTTAGTGACACCAGAGCAGTTGTTGGCAGTGTTCGAACACCTCCGTAACGATGATCCTTTTCTCCTCCGGACTGAACCGCGTCTTCCTCTTACTCGTCTCCTTGCGTACAATGATAGTAACTCCGCCATGCAGGAATCAAGACTCAGTTCCACATGTGTGACCTACTCGACCGTAGTGTAGGCCCGAGGCAGTGGTGGAGTACGTCAACGAAAAAGGAGTAAAGCGGGCCTGTGTCGCGGAGGCCGTGATGGTCTGAGGAGGCTTCCAAGGTTGCGGGCTTCGGGCTTGGAGCTTGCGCCGGCATGTGGTGGGCCCTCTTTGACACACGCCGGTGTAGGCAGGTGAGCAGTGAGGCCTGGCTGCTCAGGGGAGGGCCTGACGGGTTCGGGGACCAGCGGCCCGGGGTGCAGCAGGCGCACAGGATCGAAGGCCACAACGCTCAAGGCGACGGCGTCGGCCTCGTGGCGGGGTGGGAGGCGCCACCCTGGCAGACTCGTTGGGCATTCCGGAAGAGAACCACGCCCAGAGCTACGTGCTTTTTATTCACACCCCTACGCTGGCCTGGTGTACACCGGGCCAGCCCACTCCGCACGCGCTTACAGGGGGGGATGTCACAAGCTACATTTCCTTGGGCTTCCCCACTGGCTAGGGTGACATGGTTGCGTCCACTGTCCACTACATTCCAGACACCAGCAGTGCATGTAGACATGGATATGTCTGTGGTCTGCATACTGCAGCCTGTCCAGCACATCTCCGCCACACTTGGCATTGTGTACATTCTCATTCATGGGTGACTTGCCTCCTTCACACATGCCTGGTTCCCACCTCTCCCCACATTCCGGTATTGTGTGGCTGGGGTGCCATGCCGTTGATGGCTCATGTACATGGCTAACCAAGGTTGCCACAGTAAGTTGTGCTGTCGTGTCTGGTGGTTGGGCATGTTGTTTGGCATGTTGTATGTGATTTTGTGATGTGTGCGGTGCCAGAGTTGTGAGTTGCATGATCGTGGAGTTGAGGGGTGTGGTGTGTTAATTTGGTACTTGCCAACGTGCAGTGTATTTCCATAGGTGCCATCCTGGAAGCACTGGTTGATGTTGGACTGTCGGAAGATGAAGGGATCAGGCACACTGCCTGGGTAGTTGGCTACGACATTGGTGAAGAGTCCCCTGTGGTCCACTATTGCCTGCACGTTGATGGGATGCGTGCGCTTTCTTTTGCGGTACTTGTGTGCGGTGTCGGCAGGGGGCACAAGTAGGACATGTGTGCAGTCGATTGCCCCCAACACGTGCGGGAATCCAGCTATGGCGTATAGTCCTTTCTTGGTCTCCAGCTGTTCCTGCGCATTGTGGGGGATGTATAGGTACTGGGGTACCTAGCTGATGATGGCATCCAGGACAGGTGTGGGGAACTTGGATGGGGCTAGCTGTGCAACTCCTCCGACTCTGGCGGTTGTTGGTTGGGAGGTACCAGAGGCCAACAGGTGCAGCACAGCCAGCAGCTTTGTCTGCGGAGGGATGTTGGTTGTCCGCTGTGTTGGTACCGTCAGCCTGTGGGCAATGATGTTCAGGATGCGGAGGATGGTTGTCCTTTTGAGCCTGTAGTGGGCATTGACGTTGTCTGGTGTTAGGTCTGTGAGGCTGGTGCATTTCCTGAAGGTCCGGTGTCTTTGTCTGCGCTGCCTCTGTGGTGGTCCGGGGAGGGGAGTCCGGGGGGGTGGCGGTCCTGGGGGTGGTGGCGGTAGGTGTTGTTGCCCTCTCGGGGCTCCGGGATGCATGGTGAGTGGCTCCATGG
This sequence comes from Calotriton arnoldi, assembly GCA_963921515.1. Lineage (NCBI taxonomy): Eukaryota > Metazoa > Chordata > Amphibia > Caudata > Salamandridae > Calotriton > Calotriton arnoldi. The sequence continues at coordinate 20,926 of CAWUFW010007150.1, read as the reverse complement.
CATCTGTTGATCTTCATGTGTGGCTCTGGGCTGGGCTCCCTTTGATGGTGCAGGTTGTCGTCCGACTTTACACCAGGTCGGAGCAGGTGTTAATTTCCTGCTGCTAACGCGCCTTATCGCCTGTTTTGTGGTCTTACCGCCGATGTGGCTGGTCGTTGAGAATGTTGAGGTGTGGTGTTGTCGCGGCTTTTTGCTCGGGAACGCCTACTCTGCATCTCATTAGCGATAGTTGCCGGGGTCATCTGTGGCGATGTTTTTTGCGGATGCTTTCGCAAGTAAACTGGTGGTATCGGCTGTTAGCACCAGCTTGTGAATGGGGCGATAATTTTATCGCGACTTTGGCTGCGATAAAGTGCCGTTAACTCGGCGATAGTTCCTTGAGAATATGCCCCACAGTATAATAAATCAGTGAAAAGCCAGGTCAAATGATCATGCAAATGCATAGAAACAAATATCATATGACATTGATGATGTGTTAAATAACATGATACATACGGGGTCCAGTACACAAGGGTCAGAGTTTCAAGGATGGATGCAAAGGTCGGAAAAAATATACAGCGATATGCTAGCATGCATGAAACAAAATGATACAGTATCAACTTGGGCCGGTATTTTAGTCCTATGTGGCATAGCTTGGTAAATCCGGCCCGTGGTTCTAGGGATTATCGAACTCCCGTGATGAGAAGAATTTCCGGTGTCCTGTGTGGGTGCTCGCATTTATCGTGATGTGTAAAGGCCTTAATAATCAATAGGGATGGGTGTAAGGGTTAACGCAATTCGAGTGAAACGGGGTAAAAATCAATATCAAAATTTCGTGACAGGATGTAAAGTTTCGCCTTCGTGCCTGAACAGCAGCTTACCGTTTGGAATAGACAGCTGGGTTAGGAGTGTAAAGTGGTCCTATCCCAGTAAGCCGTGTGCAGCAGTACTAAAGAGCGGGGGAAAAAGAGGGAAGAAAACAGCGCGGTCAGAATAAAAACATAGAGAGTGAACAGGACTGGTCTGGCATCATGTAAGCCACCAGGGTTCGTGCTATGCTCTGTAAATGTCAAGCACTGACCTGGTCAAAAGCACAAGCTGCCACTTACTTCTCATGCGGCGTAAGAGGCTTCAGTAGACTGTTGCGATCCGTCGGCATGGGCAGGGTGCCCAGGGAGCAGTGCGCTTTTAGGGAAGTAACGCGTACCACTCTGCTTCCGGTTCCGGCGCAGGTGTCAGAGACTGAGCCAAACGCCATCTTATAGTGGTGTAGGCTCTCACTATGTGCCATGCAAATTGTGCTAAAGTGTTCTAGGAATTAATTAAAATAGTAATCAGGGTAAAAAAAAACAAGAGAGTGGGTGCACTAATGGGGTATAATAGATGGCAGGAATGTGACAATATAGTAGCGTGACATTATAGATGCTAAGAAACGAGATTTGATCAGAGGTCAGGTATCCTAAGGGTAAGGTAATTCCAACCTGACAGGGGCCTGGGAGAGGGAGAAGAGGTCACAGGGGAGCAACCTTTAGGTAAACAGATCGCACCGTGGGAAAGTGCCGTAGGTGTCACCTCAAATGTTACCTCAGATGGAACGTGAAGAAAGAGAGGCCTCTGCTGTGCAAGGTGTTGTGAGAGGCTCTCTGGAAAGAGTATTATTGGTAGGGCCGCAAAGCCCAAGTGGGAGAATATGGGGTCCTAATGGGTAGTGGTTACGCAGGACGTAGATCACCTCGCAAGGGCGTGTGCCGTATGGTGTTAAAACTGTTGGGAAAGTGTCTTTGTACTAAGAGGGGCCCCTCTATACAATGTTACAAATCAGGAGTGTTACAATAATGGGGGGGATCCCAGGTGAACCGGGATTGTGAGTTACTCATCCCCCAGCCACACATGCATTTCTGCATCTTTATTAAGGCGAAGTTTCACGGTGTTGTATGGGAGAATTAGTTCACTCTCTCTTCTGCGGAGTCTGAGTTCCCTGTTCCCACCTCTTTTCAGTGGGTGGACCACTTCAAAGCCATAGAAGGTGAAGCTTTTCTTGTGTGGGTGGGCACTGTGGAAGTGATCTGGTAGCGGGTGGCCTGTGTTGTACTTGTTGATATTTCTATAGTGTTCCTGTATTCTTGTACGCAAAGGTCGAATCGTACTACCAATGTATGGTTGTTGGAAAACGAGGCAGCATCTGTGAGGCCTGCACAAATAACATGACTACATTTGTCCTTCACTGGGAACCAAACACCCAATTGTAGCGCCTGACTCTCAGAGGGTAGCGTTGCAGAGCAGTCTGAGGCTTACTCAAGGGAGGTGGTGTGGGCTAGTAATCGCCATTACAGGTGCGCAGCAATAACACTCAATAATTGATTGTCCAGTCTATACTTTGCTTTATAAAAGTAAGAGTACATTTATTAAACACACACACTACTCAATGCTATGCACCAATTTACAAATATACATAAGCTGTTGCAATTACTTTGTGACATTGCATAACATCTCTACCCCTCCCGCGGGGGGGTGGGGTCTAGTACCACCACTCCCATGTATGCACCTCATCTTGCCCCCTAATGCAGTTAGTTGAACATAACCTGGAGCGAGGGCCCTGCGCACTGGCACCATCCCAGTGGCGACCCCCCCCATTACCTCAACCAGCCTTAAAAATGGGTACACCTGCCCTGGTGACACACAACCCTGACTGAGCATTTCCTACTGACCATGAAGTATACACCTCTATATCTTAAGGGCTAACAGTCTGGATTCTTCACCTAAGCGCAGAAGCAAGAACACATCTTTAAGCATCACTTTGAATGACAGTACTCATCACATTTGTTGGACATAAGAATGCGTTGCAATTGCAGCCACTAAAGGCATCACAGATGAAATCACAGGATCACTGCATATACAGCCAGACACCCTAGCAGGAATGTCTGGTAACATAACCCCACTTTACTTATGACATCACCTTACACAGGTACCTCACATTACACATGTGACTTTCAGTCCCTCTAAAAGAAATAACGTTAGTGAATGCATTTCTGGTGCAATTATACCTCTTCACCTCCAGGGGATTCCCTTCTCCAGACATCCCCAGCTCAGTCCCTCATACCGGTGCCCTTCTCAACCCTCCTCCAGCTGTAGAACAGAAGTTCCAGCCCAGGAAAGAGTTAAAAGGCTGGCTGAGCCCTTGAGGGGTTATTTCTTCCAGTTCCCCAGGAGACTTAGGGGGGGACTTCGTCCTCGTGGTGCTGGGGGAGACTGCGTTGCTCCTGCAGCTCCCACTGCACCTGTTCAGGCATTTGGCAGTGACCCCATCCTCCTGGGGCCACCACAGACCGAGAAAAATGCTGTTTTCGCCTTGCAGGCCGGTCCGGGCCTGCAAGGCATTATGGGGCGCTTCCTCTACTCTGGCAATGCATATTATATTAGCGGCTCCCCCGTTGCTTCGGGGAGAGCCGCGATGCCAACTTCGGCGGCCTCCCGCCGCTCCTCCTGCCGTTGGAGGGTCCGGTCCCACCCGGAGCCCCAGGTGAGTGAGACGGCTCGGGGAGCCCACCCCCGGCCGCTTATGCAGATTTTCGGGGGCCCGGTCCCCCCGGGCCCCTTGCACCACACTCGGTTGTCGGCGGGAGCCCGGTCCCACCCGGGCTTCTCGCAGTGTCCTCTCGGGGTCCCGGTCCCACCCGGGACCCCCGCCTGCCTTTACGTTGGAGGGCAGCCCGGGGAGCCCACCCCCGGCTGCCCCCGCTGGCTCCCCTCTTGGCCAGCACCCTCGCGTGCTGCCGCGGGAGCCGGCGCTGCAGTTCTGGTCTGCCCGCTCCGGCGGGCAATGCGCAGGCCTTCCTCTGCTTCGGGGCCCGGAGATGGGGTCCCGGGCCCCTACTCCTCTTCACGTGGAGCGCCGTCACGCTCCCCGGCTCAGCATCGGGGCCCGGGGATGGGGTCCCGGGCCCCTAGAGACCTCTTCACGGGGGCGCGACAGCACTCCCCGCCTCCTCCTCACACGCACGGGGCCCGGAGTTGGGATCCCGGGCCCCCAAATACTTCTCCCTGGGGGCGCGATGGCGCCCCCTCCTTTTACTTCTTGTTGGGGGCAGCCCCTGGGATCTGACCCACCCCGGGGGCACATCATGGACCGGCAGCGGAGCCCCACGCGCTTCGTCGTCGGTCCTTCCAGAGGTCAAAGGTCGCCTATCTTCTGGGGGCGTATCTCGGCCCCCAGGGGTCCGATCTTCACGATTCTGGCCTCTTCTTGCTCCTGGTGGTGCACCCCAGCCACTGGGAGCACTCTCCTTCACCCTCTGGGCCTCTCAGAGGGGGGATTCAGCAGGGAGCTGTCTTCACTGGCTCCCTGCACCAGCCTTTCGCCTGGCTCTACTCCTGGGCCTCTCTTCTCCCTGCGCAGAGGCCCCTGCTTCTGCGCACTGGTCCTGGTCTCTTCTCCTGGCGCTGTTCAGGATCCTGGGACAGTCAGGGGGTTCCTCCTTCCAACTGCCCATTGCGCCAGGCTCCAGCACCTTCTGCCTCAGCAGACCACACCCCAGAGAGAGCTCCTCTTCCTGTGCAAGTTCTTATAAGAAGTTGGGGAGGGGGCTGGCAGGAAGTCTCTGTTTGCCCTATCACACAGCGACACATCACTTCTCTGCCCCTGCTCCCTCCTTCCTGCCCAGGCCTTTGGGTTGGTTCAAGATGGCGTCGTCCAGGGTCTCCTGCAACATGGTCTCTGATAGCCCCTTCCCCCCTCGCTGCCTTCCCTCCAGAGCGGCCTGGTGCCTGGCACCAGGTGTCAGCTACTGATGGATGAACCTGTAGCTCCACCCATCTTCTCTCCTTGGAGGGAAGGTCTTCGCTCTGGGAAGAAAGGTCATTAATCCAGGCTGCTGGGGTCAGCCCCCAGCCAGGCCCTGGTTTTGAGCTGACTCAGAGAAATATAACATTTCTGGATGACCCAAAAGCAGTACAAAAATGACTTTGGACTCTGCAGAATACTTCTTCTCACACCCGTTACAGTGGACTTTAGTGCGTGTCTGGAATTTGTAGGCCTTAGGAAAGTGACACTAGCCCATGGGCTCCACTTCCCCATAGGGGAATAATGAAGTGAAAAACACAGTAAAACACACTGACTTTCCCTGGCATGTTTCTTCCCAGTGTATAAAGCCTATTCCATGTCACCACCCAATTCTGCATAAGTCCTGCCACACCAATCTATCTGCATCTGCTCCTTGGCTGCGCACGCCAGGAATCTCCCCTGCGCAGCCCCTACACGTGTGCACACGCATGTACACATGTGTCTGCATGTAACCAGCCCCGTGCCCCTTACTCCAGCTGCGGCGCAGCGGCCTAGTCAAGCTAGGGGGACACCAGTAAAATCCACATGCAGTCTCTTTCACCAGAGGTTCACTGTGGGTGAGTCTCAACTTATGAGGCTCTCCCCCAGTAAAAGCTCAACAAATAGGTGATCAAAAAGCAAAATATCCGGGCGGCCCAGAGTGTCAGAACCACCTTCTAACAATGGTCGATTGCAAGGACAGAAAATCACGTAGATGGTAAACTTGCTGTTGCAATCAATCCATTCTTTGATTGTGATCTGTTTGTTTGGTGGCATGGGTATGAAGATGGTTTTGTTGACCCCCAATTTGCATATGCTACAGTTGTGGCATGTATGAAAGCCTGCAGGTCTCTCTAAGAAAGTCGTTGTCTTTTTCCTGTTATCCACAAATTCTGATTTGCAGAGCATTCTTTTCAGATTAGGTGCTCTTCTGTAGCTGACTTCAGGGTAGTTGCGAAGATGGTCATTAAGCCCTGGTGTATATTGTAACAGGTGCCAATGGCGTTTAAGTATTTGTCGAATATTGTTTCATGCATGCTAACATATCGCTGTATATTTTTTCCGTCCTTCGCATCCATCCTTGAAAGTCTGACCCTTGTGTACTGGACCCCGTATGTATCATGTTATTTAACATATCATCAATGTCATATGATATTTGTTTCTATGCATGTGCATGATCATTTGACCTGGCTTTTGACTGATTTATCATACTATGTCTTGTCAATTAACTCACCCCCAATCTATGTCAATTTGTGTTACAAATGTACGCGCCTTTCCTTTTCTACCAACCTCCCCATTGTCACTCATTCCTCGTTACTTATGATTTATCTCTCTGTCATGTTTTCTGTCATGCCGGCTTATGCCACATCTATCGCATATATTCACGATCCTATAAAAAATTAATACGGAATTTTCAAATGCTGTATTTCCGGTCCTCTCTGATACTCTTCATCCTATCCCCGGATGCCTTCCTCCTTTGGCATTTTCACTCCTCCTTCTTCTCCCTCACACGTTTAACTTCCCACCCTTCCTTTTCTCTTCCTTTTCGCTTTCTATCAAGCAATGGCTTTTGGCTCAGTCTCTGACTCCTGCCCCGGAACCGGAAGCAGAGCGGTACGCGTTCCTTACCTAAAAGTGCACTGCTCCCTGGGCACCCTGCCCATGCCGACGGATCGCAACAGTCTACTGAAGCCTCTTACGCCGCATGAGAAGTAAGTGGCAGCTTGTGCTTTTGACCAGGTCAGTGCTTGACTTTTACAGAGCATAGCACGAACCCTGGCGGCTTACATGATGCCAGACCAGTCCTGTTCACTCTCGATGTTTTTATTCTGACCGCGCTGTTTTCTTCCCACTTTTTCCCCCCGCTCTTTAGTACTGCCGCACACCGCTTACTGGGATAGGACCACTTTACACTCCTAACCCAGCTGTCTATTCCGAACGTTAAGCTGCTGTTCAGGCACGCAGGCGAAACTTTACATCCTGTCACGAAATGTTGATATTTATTTTTACCCCGTTTCACTCGAATTGCGTTAACGCTTACACCCATCCCTATTGATTATTAAGGCCTTTACACATCACGATAAATGCAAGCACCCACACAGGCCACCGGAAATTTTTCTCATCACGGGATTTCGATAATCCCTAGAACCACGGGCCGGATTTACCAAGCTATGCCACATAGGACTAATATACCGGCCCAAGTTGATACTGTATCATTTTGTTTCATGCATGCTAACATATCGCTGTATATTCTTTCCGACCTTCGCATCCATCCTTGAAACTCTGACCCTTGTGTACTGGACCCCGTATGTATCATGTTATTTAACATATCATCAATGTCATATGATATTTGTTTCTAAGCATTTGCATGATCATTTGACCTGGCTTTTGACTGATTTATCATACTATGTCTTGTCAATTAACTCACCCCCAATCTATGTCAATTTGTGTTACAAATGTTCGCGCCTTTCCTTTTCTCCCAACCTCCCCATTGTCACTCATTCCTCGTTACTTATGATTTATCTCTCTGTCATGTTTTCTGTCATGCCGGCTTATGCCACTTCTATCGCATATATTCACGATACTATATAAATTAATACGGAATTTTCGAATGCTGTATTTCCGGTCCTCTCTGATACTCTTCTTCCTATCCCAGGATGCCTTCCTCCCTTGGCATTTTCACTCCTCCTTCTTCTCCCTCACACGGTTAACTTCCCACCCTTTCTTTTCTTCCTTTTCTCTTCCTTTTCACTTTCTATCTCTCTACTAATCCCTCATACACCACCCATACCGGGTTGTACCCACTCACATACTTCTTACCTCTGCACTCATTTTACTGTTAATTTCTCATGTTGTGTTGAATCACTATGTACGTGCTACCTTGTATAGCCCTGAGGAAGCCCCAGGCCAGATAGCCGATGTAAGGGGGCGAAACACGTTTTGGCTATAAATGTTCTCCCTCTGTTAAGAAGCACCAAAAAATAAATTGGAGTACATTCCATTTATACCTGCTCACAGTACGGGAACCACTGCAACCTCACCATTGCTCTCACAGTACCGAAAAGAAAGAATAGAGAAAAGGTAAGGGAAACATGCCTCTACTTATACTCAGGACCTAACTCTAGACATAATATTGGCCTCACTAATACATTTTATTACCTAACTACAAACTCCCTCCCCTAAGCAACCCTTCCAAACCAAACCAATCAAAAATCCAATCACGCACTCATCACTCATAAATCCCTGCATCCATGCATCCCCCACTGTTTTCCTCTCATTCCATATCTCCCCTTCCCCCCCCCCAGAATTCAACTGGTTCTGAACATTGATCAATGCTTTATTTTATAAACCTTTGAAACTTGTGTAGGAAATCCACCACGCACCGGCTAATAAAGCGACAAAATACGGAAGCACCGCCATATCTTGTGCACCAACCTCATCAAAGACTATTTTAGATACAGGTGGGAAACACTCTTGCTGACCCTGTCAAACCGGGACCTACCCAGTAAAATGGCACCTGACCCTAGCAACTACTGAACAAGAACCCCTAAGAAAACCCTGCCCTGTCCCCTCGGACCAATCACTCTGCCCTCCGCACTCGGACCCTAACACCCTCCCGAAAATTCTGGGAGGGTAGGGCCTTTTGCCCAACCTCCCAAAACCATCATCAGGCAGGATGGTGTCTTCGGCTGATAAAATGAGCCGGAACTCAACCGGCTCTTTTTTTGGCACCACCCCAATTGGAGAAATCCTCAAATGCTCCAGTGGGCAATCTGGTAATGGCCCCTCCAACCGCCCATCTGACACCTCTTTCAACAATTGTCATCAAACCAGCTCCTCCTGTCCTTTTACTGATCTCAAATTCTCAGCCCACTGTCTGGCCCTGGGACTCTCGTAACGCAAACGAAAACTAAACTGAATACCTGTCAACAACAATTCTTTCTCCCTGTCAGACCCCAGCAGGCAAACCCATTCCTCTAAACAATCCAACGCGACCGGCGTACGTTCTTTTCCCCATGGAACTGGGACCACCTCTCCCCCGTCCCCAGTCACTGTAGCCAGACCTACGTCCCCCAGAACCCCCTGTGGCCCAGAGCCCCCCTTGAACATCACACTAGGTAAGCATGTGCTTGCCCCCACATTTGGAGCACTCATGGCGGTATTTGCAATACTCTCGCAAACAGTGCCCCCTATTGAATGAACAACATCCTCCTGCTGTCCCCGACTTGCTGCACCCACCCCTGCCTGAGTGGGATGCCCTCAAAAGGGCCTTAGGATTACTGGCAAGCCACTCGCCACATAGGTCGATGGGGCTGGCCTCTCTGGCATCATCGTTTGTAAGAACAACTCATAGTCCAACTGTCCCCACACCCCGTCTTCCTCTTCTGCCAGGTGAGCCCGGAATTCGTCATCGTATTTACCCCATGCCCACCCCCCAAAAGTCTCCTGCGCCTTAAGCACCACACCCAGATACTTAAACAGAGCAACACATCTCTCAGGATATTTTTCGTAATAAACAATTGAGTATATTAAAAAAGATGCTGTCCAATTTTCAGTGTTGACTGGTACCCTGGGCCTGTGGGACATCTCATATTCCTCCTCCTTTGAAACCTCTTTTGTCCGAATCTCCAGATGTAGCAACTCAAAGAGCTCTATATATTCCCCTTTCCAAATACGCTCCTTGGTCACAGCCATTAAATGTGCCCCAGAGGATTTGGTAATCCCCATGTATGGCATCTTCTTCCTCTTCACCTCTTTACTCTCCTTTTTGTCACCGTACCGCCCTCCCCACCGTCAGTGATCTCTGTGGCTTGTGACCTTGTAAGCAGCTCTGCTGTACCCATCTCCTTGTCCCCCGCTACGTCCATACCTGTACCTTGCTCTCGCACATACTTACCCCACCGCAACCTGGGACCCCCCCATGCTTGTGCCTCTGACCCCGCAGACTGAACCCCCACTTCTACAATCCCCCCTGACCCCTTGCATCCCACCAAACCTGGCTTCCGGACCGGCGCCCGCGCCAAAGCCGTCCATCCTGATGTCGTTGTTCTCTCCTTTGAAGCGTCCGATGGGCTTGTCCCCACCTCCTGTCAGACACTATCACTACCCGTCTGATTAGTAAAACCCCACCCCTCATGACCTGAGGAAAGGGCTGCCCACCAGACGTTCTTGCACTCAGCTTCATCCATCAACTCTCCCTTCTCCACAATTTCACCTTCTTCCAACTCTTCCTCATCATAATCAAAATCCCAATCCCAATCCCCGCCCCACACTCCCCACACTGTCCTTCACTCGTGCCCGGCACCTCCCCATCGCCCACTCCACAATCACCAAACTGCTCCTGAAACAAATCCTGAGAAGGGTCATAGTCCTGCCAGGCAGACGCATTCTCCTGGCCTTGGCTCACTTGATTATGGTCACACTCTGTCCCAGAGCCGCCCGTAGGGGCGCATGCCCTGTCTTCGGGCCGGGGTGGACAGGCCGTCCTAGACCTTCCTGACTGACCAGCATGCCACTGTTCCCCTGAACCTACCTCCAGCCCCTGGTTGGCACTAGACTGTCCATGACCTACCTACCCCCGAAACCAGGGGGGGGGATGTGACACCACACCCATCTCCCTGGGTCCCCATCTTGAAAGGCGTCTGCCCCTACCCAAACCATGGAACATCACACCGTTCTCTCTGGCCTGGAGCTCCCCGCTCCGCCACACAAGGGAGGAATGACCTACCCTCCCTCCATCCCCCATAAATTCCACCCAGCCATAGCAAGGAACCTCCCTCCCTTACTCCGGGGGCCTCCCCGATGCTGTCACCATGCCCCCTGGGGGCCGATGACCCAGCCTCGGTGCTCTCCGCCTGCGCTGAAACCAACACAAAGGAGAAGACAGGCCCCGTTCCTCCTCCAGGGCCCGTCTGGACTTGAGAGGTCCAGCGGCAGGCCCTGCGATGCGGATGCCCCGCTGACAACATCATGTAGGCGGCCCCCTCGCAGGCCGAAGGTGTCACCGCCCTCTCTTGCGCACGCTTTCAAGCAACCCTGAGAAACTGCTGTATCGTGGCCCAGGCCCTCAGCCTCCTTCCTGCTGTGTGACACGAAAGGTAAGGGCATGAAACGGGGCCGCGCCCCGCCTCTCAATCCGTGTCCCCGGCCGCCTACATTACCCGAAGCACCCGCCGCATCGCGGATGATCCGATCCTTCTTCCTCTCCTTCCCCCTCCCCGCCAGAGCAGACCTCCCCACCCGTACCACCCTTCCCCGCATGACGTGGGACCCCATCCTAGGACCAATGGCCTGACCCTTTCTGCCCACCACAACTCGACCCACAATTTTTGACCTTGCGGGATGGGAACCCGCATGCCATAACAGCAGCCACCACCCCACCTGCGGAGCTCCGCTTTGGGTGCTCCTGGGCTGTCAACCCTGCCTGCGCCAATGCGCTCTCTGATAGCAGGTCGACCCTGCCTGCTTGTTGCAAAACAAGCAGCGCCTGCTTGATTTCATTGGAAACTTCCATGACTCCCCACACATCTATAGCTTAATGCTCACTGATGAACAAAACGCTCCTTCTGACCCTGCCAAACTAGGACGTACCCAATAAAATGGCACCTGATCCTAGCAACTGCTGGACAAGAACCTCTAAGAAAACCCCTCCCCCTCTGACCAATCACTCTGCCCTCTGCCCTCAGAGTCTACCACACGCCCGAAAATTCCGGTAGGGTAGGGTCTTTTGCCCACCCTCCCAAAACAATCAGTCTAAAACTGAACTCATCCTAAAGCTTTGAATCATAAAGTAAAAATTTAAATTGCACATAGCTCTGTTGTGCTCCTTGCCATTTGTGGGTAGATCCCAAAGAGTGATCTTTCCTGACCTATGCTTAATCTTTGGAATACCTACCTGCTGGTGTTTCACTTGACAACACTTAATTGGGCCGCTTCGTTGAAGGTCTCCTGGAGACAAATATACTTATTGTTATGCAGTTCACCAGATGGGGACGGTTGTGGTCTCTGTAGTTCTTATTACACTTGCTGCACACACTGACCTTTGTAAAGATAAATAGTATAGTCAATATGCAATTCTCCTCGACCACTGCTGCAAAAGATGGGGGTTCTGCTTGCCAAAGGAACGTTTACACAATATCAGGAAGACTTTATCTGTGGACGTTTCCTAGTTGTGCTTATCATCATAGTGCAAAAGAAACAGTTGATGGACGGAATGGTGGACAATGCAAACATTCACCCCCAGTCACAAGGATCTGGGTTAAATCCATCATTCTTTTGCTCACCACACCACCCCAGTTTGGACCCAGCCATATGCAAATCAGTCTTGACCCTGTTCCTTGTGGGAACAGTCCAGCCCGAACTGCCAAGCCAGGTCCTCCCTGGACCGGAAACAAGCATCCTGGGACCGGTTTCAGGGCATCACCCTTCATCAGCCAGGCTAGCTTCAATCCAGTGGTGTGGTGAGCACGGGACCAACGTCGGGGCATACCCTTCCCACTTAGGGCGACATATGCAAAAGAAACAGTAAATGTATGACATTGTTCTGCATTCTGTCCATCAATTGTTCTTTTTGCATTTGTCACCCCGAGTGGGCCGGGTATGCCCAGATGTGGGTCCTGTGCTCTCCATGCCACTGGAGTCAAGCTATCCTGGCTGATGAGGTGTGAAACCCCGAAACCGGTCCTAGGATGCTTGTTTCCAGTCCAAGGAGGACCTGGCCTGGCAGTTCAGGCTGGACTGTTCCCATTGGGCGCAGGGTCAAGACTGATTTGCATATGGCTGGGTCCAAACTGGAAAGGCACGGTGAGCAAAAAAACGATGGATTTAGGCCCATATCTCTGTACTGGGGTGAATGTATGACATTGTTCTGCATTCTGTCCATCAATTGTTCTTTTTGCATTTATCATCATAGTGCAGCAGCCCCAGAAGTATCCAGAGTCCCCTTAGACCAACCTCTCAAGAAATTAGGATGGAACCAAAAAGATCATACTAGGTTATTTCTTGGGTTAACTTTTCTATATATTATTGGAACAGTCAAATATGTAAAACAACCAGAACACAAACAATGCAATAGAAAATGTTATTTACCAATACCCATCATTCAGCTTAAAGAATACACCACATAGACACATAGGGGCCGATTCCGATCTCGGTCGGAGGCGCACCTAACACCATTCGGTCGGGAAAAAAGCCATGCGTATGCGCACAACAGCACAGATTCCGACCCAGTCGTACTCACCCAATCCAGGTCCTGTTCCCCGACCGAGCCGGATACGGAAACGCAGAATCGAGTCGCACGGAAGCCAAAATGCAGCCCCGTCCGGCCGGACTAGTACGATGCGCTTCCCGTACGCGCCGAACCCGTCGCTACGCACAGCACGTCAAAGCATCCGGGAGAGGCGCACATAAGCTCCGATTCGCGCCACAACACGATCCACGGCTACGAGACGAACACGCCAGCGACGAGGACGAGGCGAAGCAACGAGAAAGACGAACGAGACGAACCAACCATGAATCCCATCGTTCCGATCCTACCAATATTCTACATCTACTACCGGAACAGGCACGGACGCGTACGGCGCAGAAGGTAAGCCAGACTCCAACCACAAAAACAAACGACACGTACCCGACATATCACACACACTCAGAGGGATGCAGAAATTACTTACACCAGCAACAGCAGCACCATAGGGGCGGGAAGGCCATCACCAATGCCACATATACACATAGGGGCCCGGATGCCTGTTACTACTACCACCCTTACCCAGGGGGTGCCAGATGCCTACCACTACTACCATCTCTACCCTGGGGGTGCCAGATGCCTACCACTACTACCACCCTTACCCAGGGGTGCCAGATGCCTACCACTACTACCATCTCTACCCAGGGGTGTCAGATGCCTACCACTACTACCATCTCTACCCAGGGGTGCCAGATGCCTACCACTACTACCACCTCTACCCATGGGGGGCTGGATGCCTGTCACTACTACCACCTCTACCCAGGGGTGCCAGATGCCTACCACTACTACCATCTCTACCCAGGGGTGCCAGATGCCTACCACTACTACCACCTCTACCCAGGGGTGCCAGATGCCTACCACTACTACCACCTCTACCCAGGGGGTGCCAGATGCCTACCACTACTACCATCTCTACCCAGGGGTGCCAGATGCCTACCACTACTACCATCTCTACCCAGGGGGTGTCAGATGCCTACCATTACTACCACCCTTACCCAGGGGGTGCCAGATGCCTACCACTACTACCATCTCTACCCAGGGGGTGCCAGATGCCTACCACTACTACCATCTCTACCCAGGGGGTGCCAGATGCCTACCACTACTACCACCTCTACCCATGGGGGGCTGGATGACTACCACTACTACCATCTCTACCCAGGGGGTGCCAGATGCCTACCACTACTACCACCTCTACCCATGGGGGCTGGATGCCTGTCACTACTACCACCCTTACCCAGGGGTGCCAGATGCCTACCACTACTACCACCCTTACCCAGGGGGTGCCAGATGCCTGTCACTACTACCATCTCTACCCAGGGGGTGTCAGATGCCTACCACTACTACCATCTCTACCCAGGGGGTGCCAGATGCCTACCACTACTACCATCTCTACCCAGGGGTGCCAGATGCCTACCACTACTACCATCTCTACCCAGGGGTGTCAGATGCCTACCACTACTACCACCTCTACCCAGGGGTGCCAGATGCCTACCACTACTACCATCTCTACCCAGGGGGTGCCAGATGCCTACCACTACTACCATCTCTACCCAGAGGGTGCCAGATGCCTACCACTACTACCACCCTTACCCAGGGGTGCCAGATGCCTACCACTACTACCATCTCTACCCAGGGGGTGTCAGATGCCTACCACTACTACCACCTCTACCCAGGGGTGCCAGATGCCTACCACTACTACCATCTCTACCCAGGGGTGCCAGATGCCTACCACTACTACCATCTCTACCCAGGGGGTGGCAGATGCCTACCACTACTACCATCTCTACCCAGGGGGTGCCAGATGCCTACCACTACTACAACCCCTACCCAGGGGGTGCCAGATGCCTACCACTACTACCATCTCTACCCAGGGGTGCCAGATGCCTACCACTACTACCACCTCTACCCAGGGGGTGCCAGATGCCTACCACTACTACCACCTCTAACCAGGGGTGCCAGATGCCTACCACTACTACCATCTCTACCCAGGGGGTGCCAGATGCCTACCACTACTACCACCTCTACCCAGGGGGTGCCAGATGCCTGTCACTACTACCACCTCTACCCAGGGGGTGCTGGATGCCTGTCACTACTACCACCTCTACCCATGTGGTGCCAGATGCCTACCACTACTACCACCCCTACCCATGGGGGGCTGGATGCCTACCACCAACAACACCCCCACTTACAGGATGGCTAATACATGACACCACAAGCACACACCAACATAAAGAATGCAACATAAAGACATCCCCCAACACCATGACAAGCGTGTGTAGACTGTGTCAAATGCCTACAACACTGAACATGACTTTGAACCTACAATGTGACCCCCTATCACATGTGCCACACATAAATGTGTGTGGCCCCCACAATGCAAGCAGGCCATGACCATTGTGGCAATGGGGTCCAAAACCCCATTATCACAGTGACCAAAATGTAAGTGTGGGGCCCATAGCTGAAGCACATCTTGAACATTGTGGCAATGGGGTCCAAACCCACATCATCACAGTGACCATAATGTAAGTGTGGGGTCCATAGCTGAAGCACATCTTGAACATTGTGGCAATGGGGTCCAAACCCCCATCATCACAGTGACCAAAATGTAAGTGTGGGGCCCATAGCTGAAGCACATCTTGAACATTGTGGCAATGGGGTCCAAACCCCCATCATCACAGTGACCATAATGTAAGTGTGGGGTCCATAGCTGAAGCACATCTTGAACATTGTGGCAATGGGGTCCAAACCCCCATCATCACAGTGACCAAAATGTAAGTGTGGGGTCCATAGCTGAAGCACGTCTTGAACATTGTGGCAATGGGGTCCAAACCCCCATCATCACAGTGACCAAAATGTAAGTGTGGGGTCCATAGCTGAAGCACATCTTGAACATTGTGGCAATGGGGTCCAAACCCCCATCATCACAGTGACCATAATGTAAGTGTGGGGTCCATAGCTGAAGCACATCTTGAACATTGTGGCAATGGGGTCCAAACCCCCATTATCACAGTGACCAAAATGTAAGTGTGGGGTCCATAGCTGAAGCACATTTTGAACATTGCGGCAATGGGGTCCAAACCCCCATCATCACAGTGACCAAAATGTAAGTGTTGACAAAGAAAAAGCTGCAACTGCCAAACTGCATGGATGATTCCTGGTCACAGAACAACAAACACATCAGTGGCAAAGTAGTGCTTGTGTCCCATAGCAACATAGATTGGGGGAGGCAAACAGTGCAGTGCAAATAAGACATACCTTTGGCCATGTGCAGACAAACATCACCCATGGGGGCTGACACTGTCAACATTCATCAATGACACAATGACAGAAGTGACCATCAGAATGCAGACCCACATATTTGCACCAATGGGCACACAAATGCAGATACCCTGTGGAGACTGTAGATGTGAGGTGAACAGATACCATACCATGGCAGCAATGGGACACACAAACAATGATCATTGTGCTGACTGATGACCTAGGAGTCCCAGGGACAGCAGGGGAAACACACCAAACAACATACAGCCAATGGCACACTAAAGATATGCCAATGCAGTGGTGCAGATGCACAAACACAAACAGGCAGACCCACACTGCACATCAAACACAACAGGTGAGGGGGGGTACCAGTGTCCCCAGGCAACCACACAACACATGAGGAGGCCTGAATACCAATTACACAGATGTGCATACAGTGCCACACAAAGGTAACTCATGGATCCAAATCCCCTATGTGGGCAATCAGGCATTGTCAGATGAGAGGGAGCACAAATCACACATGTCACACAAGCATGTAGGAACAGCAACTGACACAGCAAGACACAGAGACATCACAGCACTACCCCCAGGGCCCCCACAATGTGGTGACCCTGGGCTGCATTACAATCCCACTCTGATGACAAAGCTAGATGTCGTTCACACTGTGAACCACAGTCATGTGTCCTGAGCAACAAACTACCATCACACCTACACAAGCACAAATCAATCAGCACGGCCAGTAAGCCAAGGGCAACATGGAGGCAGGGGACTAGCCGGGCAACAACTCTCATCTGCACACACTCAACACCACACACCTCGACCTCCAACAATGTGCAGCAGTGAAGCTCACATGCACTGGTGACATTGCACATGCACCCATGACAATCCCAGGGGGGTGGTGGGAACCAAGGTGCAGAAACACATCACACATGGCCACTCAACAAGACTCCTGAATGTCTGACACACTGCACACTACGCTGTACATGGACATGACGGCAATACCACACAAACCAATGGGATCCCTGCCACAGTCACACACCAATGAGGAAGCCAAGGTCAACCACAAAGAACACACATAGACAACTACCAACATTGCAGCCCTGACCCTGAGGAGTGCCAGCAGTCACACACACAACGTGTCACAACCAATGACAGCTAACACAAACCAGAAATCACATGACAGGTGTAAACAACAAGAGCCAAGGGGAATCCTGACTGTGACCCATCAGCGTCTGCCCACAAACTCAGCACTGACAGCAAACACACCTATGGCTGACACCCTGATGACCAGTAATGTGCCATGCACCCACATCACAGAGAACCCAGGGAGAAGGCTTTGGGGAAACATAGGTCAACTCAGCAAGCATCACAAACAGGAACATCACTAGGGATCCCAGCATGCACAGCAACATGGAAGTGAACACACAGACATGCTCATACAACACACACCTTGGGCGCAGGCGATGTCACAGGAGTACACACTGCCATGAGGGGACTCTACTCCTGTGTGAGGAAAGCTGTGCCATATGTCGCATCAGTAGGGCTCCATCATGTCAGCACAACACTTGGTCACACAGTCAACAATTAGCACCAAATGAAGGCTCCCGTCACATCAGCCTGGTCATGGGAGTGTCAACGAAATCATCAGCACAGATCCAACACACATGTATAGCAAGTCGCACTGACAACACAGATGAGTCCTTCCCCATTGATGCCCAAACCTGCATGTCCAGTGGAGATGGCCACACGGTCAGGGAACTAGACAAATTGAACAATGGCAAGCACAACAGATGTGCAGGGGTGGAAGCCACAGATGTGACATTGCAAATGTAAGTCGGAAATCCCATTGCCAAATATTGAAAACATGACACCCTCAGATGCTGCTAAGGATGACATGGATACACCACAGGATAGGACACAGTCCCCCTGGACCACATGGGTTCCGGCACAGTAACACTTCATTTTCATGAGACCAAATATCACCATCACTGCAGCAAGGGCATGGTTAGCATCATCAACATCATGTACATCAGAAGCAAAAGCACTAGAGAACAGAAAGTTGCTTTATTCAGCATATGTGTGTTAGAAACTTGAAGTCATTTAAAAAATAAACAAAGGCCAAAGGCCAGTCCATCATGAAAGTCAAAATAGAGTGAAAGTGGCAGATGTCACCCTACGCATGCCTGCACTGATAAAAACCAGGGACAATCCCCTAGGAGGGGCATACGGGGGGGCAGGCAAGGCACCGCAGGGACAGGATTAGGGCTCACCAGGAGGAGGCAGGGAAGGGGTGGTGGTTGCTGGAGAGCCACTGACAACTGCAGTGGAGGTGTCTGACATGGTGTGTGCCGGCACAACTGGGGGGCATGACTCAGATGGTGTGGTGCAGCGGCCAGGGCAGCTGACTTCGGAGCACAGGGTTCATGGTTCGATCCCTGGCTCCGGCGGCAGCTCAGCTCAGCACCATGTGACTCTGGGCAATAGCTCACTTAATTTCCACGACGGCCCCCAGCGCCTTGAGACCCGTAAGGGTGAGTAGTTTGCGCTTTACAAATACGGATTTAGATTTAGATTTAGGTGCCGGCATGACTGCAGTGGACCGTGCAGATGGAGTGGACAGGTTCGCCACTGCAGTGCCCAAGTCAGACAGGGTGGTAGTGGACTCCACTGCAGTGCCTACCTCCAGGGGAGGAGAATGGGATCAGGTAAGGTGGGCAGGACAGAGGGGGAGGACACCCTCACCACACCAGTGGCACAGACAAGCGCAGCGGGGGTTGTGGGGCCGGAAGAGTAAGTGGCAGGGGGAGAAGGCCTGATCCTTTTGGGGATGGTGTATCTGTGGGTGGGGGAACCTGGGGCTGGGTGTGGTGGGGGCACCTGTGGAGTGGGGGCCTGAGGGATGGAGGAAGGAGACTTGGTGCCTGAGCTGCAGGGGCGGCGGCGGGGTCTTGCTCTTCCGGGTCCGGGGGACTTGCGGGTGGGGGCGTCAGTCGGTCTGCGCCTGGGGAGGGTGTCCGTGGGCGAGGGGCACTCCGCTCCGTGTGGGTGGGCTTCCTCTTCCCCTGAATGCTGTATCAGCTGGATCGGAGGGGAAGAGGCCGAGGTCACTGAGGAAGAACCGCTGTGTTTTTGGGGTTGCAGGTGAGGCAAGGGAGGGGGCTTTGGAGGAAGAGGCAACTGAGGACTGCGCAGTGCTCGTGGATGCGTGTGTGTGTGCCTGGGCCCCATCCCCTGTGAGTGTGGTTTCAGTCCCCTGACTGTGCGTGCGTGTGCGTCTTGTTTGTGGCGTGTGTGTCTGTGTGCTGCACGTGTCTGTGCTGGTGTGTGCCTGTGCCGGTGTGTGTGTGCTTGGGACAGGTAAGGTGCTGGGGAGTGTGGATGGGGCAGAGGCAGGAGGGGTGAGGGACTGTCGGAGGAGGGACACTGCTGCCGTCAGGGAGGAGTCCATGGACCTATTGCCCCTCTGTAGGGCAGACATGCCCAATGAGATGCCCTCCATGAAGCGACACCAGCTGAGTCAACAGAGTGGTGTGTGCATGGAGGACACTCAGCATCGCTGTCTGCCCTACATGGAGCTGGCGAAGGAGGTACACAGACTCCTCACTCAGGGCAGCAGGGGACACAGGGGCAGGGGGTGCGGTGCCTGGCCCGAAGGGAGACACGCTCCCGAACATGGGGAGCCTCCACGGACCTCGGGAATGGGAGCCGATGGGAGGGCGGTGGTGGTGGTGGTGGTGGCGGGGACAGCAACACTAGCTGGGGTGTGGTGGCTGCTGACACCCGCCTCCATAAGGGAGTCATCCTCCGAGCTGCTGTGGTCCTCAGCTGAGGTGGATGGTGCTGAGGACTCCTCGGTGTGGCTCCCTCGCCCTCCGTGCCACTGGGTCCCTCCGACCACTCCTCGGCTGCTGACCCAGTCTGGCTCTGCGGCTCCTCCTGGTCCGTGGAGCTGTCCCCTCCTGTGGCCGTGGATGTATCTGCAATCAATAGGGAAACAGACAGACATCAGTCACCTGCACCGAACGCACACACCACAGTAAGTACAGCACATTACAGAGCAAGCCCTGGCATCCTTAGTTGAACATTGCTAAAAGTGCCCAAACAGAACAGGAGAAGCCAATTGTCAGTCTGATGGTCAACCATGGCACTCACATCCCACCTGGCCTTGCACCCATCTGTCTGGTGTCTGTTGGATGGCAATACCCCAGTGTGGACACATGCACCACCTACACAGTAGTTGGACAGTGCAGAGAACACGGTGAAGCATGTGAACATGCACACATCACAACTCTTGCCACTGAGTCAGTACAGGTGTCCGGATGAAAGGGATGCCCAGAGTCAAATAGGAAATGCATGTGATGCATACCAGCAACAGACACCATGATGCACCCATGTCCTGATAGCCATTGCCACAATGGTGTGCATGTAGCACATGTCACTCCCCTGCAGGATCACTAATAGGAAGTCACATGCCATTGCACAGGCATGCCTGCTAAGTCATACATCACTGTCTCCAGTCACATGGGCAGGGCAGCCAGACAACAACACTCTGCACTGTGTCACAATAGTAGGTCATGGGGAATGCAAGTCCTGGAGCTGAACAAGTGCACATGTACATCCCCCACACA